>JAUJYV010000549.1:0-36688 GCA_033995625.1 Ophyiulus pilosus | reverse complement strand
TGACAATTTGGCCCTAATAAATGGCTGCCCAGATTAACCAGTGTCCAGATAAAGCGGAATCCACTGTATATATATATTTTTTAAAAAGCACTTTGATGTTTTTTTTAGCAATTTCGTCATTTCAAGATGCTTTATGGTCGTTAAACAAGTGTTCAATTGTCTAACAATACGCAGACAGTTGACATAATTTATATTATTTTCTTTTGAATAACCTTCAAATTAACCCTGCAATTTGCTGTTTTACTCAAACTTATGGTATAATATTCATATAAGTTTTAATCCAAGGCTCTTGTCTTTAAATGCTCTTTTTTAACTTTATCTAAAGTTCTCGAAACATTGTTTGAAAGTTGTTCAAAAGTGCATTATTTTAAGTTATTTATTACTTCAATCACTCATTGTTTTTCGTGCTATATTTTCTTCCTCGTTTTGATTTAGCCTGATTTTTAAATAAAAAAACGAAAGCGAATTTCGACGTATCGCTGGGGTTTAAGAGCCTATTTATTGCTTACTCGATCGTCTTTTGACACCCGGTCAAATGTATTAAACTTCTTCGAAAAGGACGTTTCAGAGTTCACGGTATCAATTGAGCACCAATTGATCCTGCTGATGTGCTTCTCAGAATTTTTCGGTAACTTTTTTTTTTCACTACACTGCTATAGACAAAAACTCATTGGCTGCAGTGTCTTGCCAAGGTTAGATCTAAGCGTTATATAAACTAGACACGTATCTCGGTGGATGCCAGATATGATTTATGATCGAGAATCTATCGGGATTCCTAGGAAAACATGACATATCGTTTATTAAGGACTGCATTTCGGGATTAGCAGTAGTGCATTGCGAAGGCTGCCTCGTACACGCTTTTGGTGGATCTTGGTGAAGTGATAAGCTATCAATCTATAGGATTATTTTTAGGCAAACACTGACTTGTTATTGGATGCTTCGTATTCATGTAAGAAGGACTGTACATATTAGTAAGTAGATAAGAATCTAGTTATTTTACTTTTTTTTTTCTCATACACTCGGTGTTGTACTTGTTTAATGTATCCATTGTTTGATTGAGAAACTGCATGGATGATACATTGTTGAACGGGTATTGGATTTCATCGGATGCCGATTAGTATAGATGTCTCGTTAATTTGTGAAATTTAATTTGGTTGGCAATCGTTGTTGGCAACTGAATTCCACACCAGGCACTACAGGTTTACTCTTACGTTCAAAATGGACATTTGCTACAAGTTTTCAACGAACATACCATCCTATAGAGAGAGCAATTTCTGACACTTTGATTGCTGGTGATGAGATAATGAAGTTAAATTGGCGCTCCGTGAGCATTAATAACTCACACAATGCGAAATTGAGCTTCTTCGCATCGAGCAATTAGCTTTTTTTGTATGTAAGCCGCGGTCTGGTTCACCCAGGATTCTTTGGAGAAGAAATAGATTTCATTGAAAGTGGACTATTGAAAACTTTGCGGGGACGTCTCCGGTTCTATTCATGACATTAATTATACTTAATGTTGTTTTCTTTTCTTCTTCTTATTCCAGATCTGGCGTTTTCTGTTCAAATTTTCCGATTCATCGCAGCGGAAAGGAAATGCGAGCGGTCCGTTGTTTCCTCGTTTCCTTTCTGTTCATGCTGGACGCTGTTCTGCTGGTGACGTCAAAGAGGCCCCTGAACTCCCACTCTTCCTCCTCCTCGTCCGTCGGAATTTTTGGCACTAGTCGGGCCTCTGAGGACCGCCGAAGGCCTGGGTTCTTCGGCCAGCAATCCCAGCATAAGACGAGACCCACCAGGTTGCGGCACAGCGGCTATGCAAGGGGCGATGCCAAGGGCAAGAAGTACCTGCCTCTGAAGGAGCGGAGGCCCAACATCATCCTCATTGTTACTGATGATCAAGATGTGGAGCTTAGTAAGCGAGCTGGTTTTCTCTCATGAATGTAAGATTGAAGTGGGTTTGGGGTAAAATTGGAATTGATTACTGTACATTTCTTATATTTGAATTCCAGATTCTATGAAATACATGCCAAATGCCCTCCGCATTCTTCGCGATGGTGGGGCACATTTCACCAATGCCTTTGTAACTACACCTATGTGCTGTCCGTCGCGCAGCTCGATGCTTACTGGAATGTACGTGCATAACCATCATGTGTTCACCAACAACGATAATTGTTCATCTCCTTACTGGCAGCAAACTCACGAATCACGGTCCTTTGCTACATACCTTAACAACGCAGGGTACAGAACAGGTAGGACTTCGATAACTTGAATTTAAAGGTGTATCGGCGTGAAGGGAAAACATTACAATTGTTCATCAAAGAGCAAATTATTTTATTCGAAAGGCCAGTCTTGGTATTCCGCCATCATTTTGTTGCCGTGAATTAAAAAAAAGGGTTCAAAAACACTGATCTAGACTAATAGAGTAAGAATAAAACTATGGCTTTGAGCACTACTGCCATGTTACCTTCCAAAGGATAAGTTAATATTCTCATGTATAATATTGCTGTTGATAAATCTTGTATGATATAACGGTATTTTGTTATTTAATATTGCGAACATTTTGCTGTGCACGACATGGGTATACTGCATAATTTACTCGTCAACGTACTATTATGGCCATCCCACACAAGTGAGATTTCACGATAGATGAATCTCTATTACTGGATGCGACCGAATTTAAAAGTTAGGCAGTTTTATGTGCTGTCACGTAGATGTATTTTTAGCAACAATTTGGGAGCATTTTTTAATCGAGAGTTTCGCATATCCGATCTAGAGTATATGTGGTGTCAGTTTCTGGTAGGCAATCTCGGTCTACTTCGCGTTGCTCGGTTGGCATACGGGACCGTTGCACATACGGACTAATAAATAACATTTAATAGTGAGCCCAAATCCATTAATGAGGGGAAGGGGTGTTAAAAACCCTTTAATACCGTGGAGCCACCCCCATTTACGGCGTACGCCATTCACTGTGTAATTAAGTTTCTATCGATTGATGGTTCATTAGATGTAAAAGCACTCACATTGAAGTGTTGGGTTTTAGAAACTTGAGAAACAATGCGAATCCTGGCAAAATTAAATTAAATTTTTCCAAAAACGTTATTGAATTTCTTGTCAGAGGAACGATCAGAATAGCTGATAGGATGAGAGAGTAGATAAAAGCCTAATTTCGCATGACGGCAGGTCTTTAGAACATGACCTGTGTTCGTGTACTGTAATCGTGTTTCGAGCATTTCGTACTGCGGATAGAAGCAAACACGGCAATAATTTCGATGTAATTTAGTTTGCTTTTTTTAGAAAAAAAATCACTCCCGAGATCAGAGGATCCATCTTCAAATCGATAAAGACTTAAATATGCATTTACGGTTAATGCAATTGTGCTTTGGAAAATAGTGCTAAGAATGTTTAAATTTAGTTCAAAGCTCGGTTTATTTTTTTTTTTAAGATTGTTTTTCCTAACTTTGTTGCGATGGTGGGGCAAAATCAATTAATAGTTGCTGAAATTGATTTTAAGGGGGGAATAATTGAAATTTAATTCATTTAGCTTTGTGCCAGTCAGACAAATTCTCTTGAATACTTAAAATTGAATATTTTTCTCAAAATTTAATTTTATAATACATTGAATGAAATGCCATAGTTGTGTAAAGCAAAGCGAAAATATTATCCAAGAATTACAATTTTTTTGAGTTATTTTAGTTGGAAAAGTTTGAAAAGTATAAAATTCTGTTTGTTCAGACGAGTCTAGAAACTTTACTTTGGTCATTGTTGGGAGGGGGGGAAGTTTGGTTTTATTTTTTGGAATTTTGATATTGTTGTATTAGCTAAGTAAATCGTCTTACGTTTTCGGAAGACATATCAGTTAATGTTTGGAATGGAATTGTTTGTTCACGTTGAGTTGCACCCTATTAAATCGGTTCTTGGTACTATACGTATGCTGTGTAATATATCTAGTAGCTGCAAAAATATGATCTGTATTGATTTTATTTTGAGAATGAGATTGGTGTATTCCTGCTTCCTATTTTCTCTTAAGGAATCATGCACGGATCCAATTTCTTTTGTGCTGCCATCATGGCATTTCATTCTGGCTCATTTGCACATAAAAAGTGGAAAGTGCATTGACCGAATGCAGCGCACAATGGATACGTATCCATTGGGTTTACTCAAATCTCTCACCATTTTTCTCCACGTTCACTTTCGAGTTGAGTTATTTTCCCAAGTGTGCCAGCTCAACTTTGCAATCTAATTCACTTTTCGTTCTTTAGGTTATTTCGGAAAATATTTGAACGAGTACAATGGCACGTATATACCTCCAGGATGGCGAGAGTGGGCCGGCCTCATTCGCAATTCCCGTTTTTATAATTATACCATAAATAGAAATGGAAAGAAATTCAAGTACGGGGATGTTTACCACAAGGTGAGTGCACATTTGGGATCTGATGTTTGGTCGATGTTTTCACTGTCTGTGTTGTTGTACGGCTTTACTTCAACACTCCACATATCTTTGAAAAGTTGCATTTACGTTAACTGTAGCTGTTTATCACCCACAAAATATTTCCAATATTTTTTTTTTAGGATTACTACCCCGACTTGATTACAAACGACAGTCTTTCATTCTTTCGACAATCGAAGCAGCTTTTTGTGAATAAACCAATTATGATGGTTCTGAGCTATCCCGCACCCCATGGACCCGAAGATGCTGCACCGCAATACCAAAGTCTGTTTCCTAATGAGACGACGCACAGGTAAGCAGCTGCACAACTAACATCATGGCTCAATGGCGACTTCTCGCCCTGTATTCCTAGAACTTAACATTTGTCATTGTTCCCACAGGACACCGAGCTGGAATTATGCGCCGAATAATGACAAGCAATGGATTTTGAGAAAGACTGATAAAATGAAGCCGGTGCACATAAAATTCACTGATGCATTGCATAGGAAGAGACTGCAGACTTTGCAGTCGGTGGATCATGCCTTAGAAAGGGTAAATTTGGTTATTCAATAGTAAAGGAGATTAATATAATTCGTGAAACTGGCGATTATGATGATGATGATGATATATTGTTTTACATTCAGTTATACAATGAGTTAAAGGAGCTTGGAGAACTTAACAATACGTACATCTTTTATACGTCTGATCATGGCTACCATTTAGGCCAGTTTGGACTCGTGAAGGGAAAAGCCATGCCCTTTGAATTTGATATCAAAGTGCCTTTTTACGTAAGGGGTCCAAACGTACCACATGGGATAAGGTATGCAACGCTTACATTTTTTAAATGGATTGATTATGCCGTTGAAAGAGATTAATCGTTGATTTTTAATTTTATCATAGTATACCAAACATCGTTCTTAATCTGGATCTCGCACCTACATTTTTGGACATCTCAGGGGTCCTGGTTCCTGAACACATGGATGGCAAGAGTGTTATGAAACTTATTGTAGGGGCAAAGGAGTTGATAAGGTTAGTATCGTCTTGTGATCTCTTGGAAAGTGATATTATGTTTGAGTTTCATAACCGCATGTTTATTTGGTTTTATTCAGTGAAGATAAAACTGACCTTGATTGGCGAATGCTTAGAAAGCGAACCTGGAGGGATACTTTTCTAGTAGAAAGGTGAGATTTTGTGGATTTGTACCATGTTTGGAGGCCCCTTAAAAAGAATTGTTTGGTAATAGAATTTATGGTAATATGCAATGAATGATACGCAAGAATTTAGAATTTTGATTTATTATAAAGAAATCATGATGAAATTCAGTAAGTAAGCGAGGACCTCTCTTCAAAAAGTCCTTTCAGAATTTCACTTATCATTTAATGGCATCATTAAAATATTACTTTTGAATATATTCAAAGTACTTCTTGATAAATTTATTCACATAAAGTAACATTTAATTCATAGTGCAGGAAGGCAAAATGCTGGTACAGCAGAAAGGAAAACGAAAAGTACAAGTGCTAAACCTTGGAGTTTTATGTAAGTTTTCATTGATATGCTATGATCTTTTCTGGGATTGTGCGATGTTTAACACAACCAAAGAACTTGAATACGTTTGACCATGCGTTAGGTAAACTTGGTTT
Source organism: Ophyiulus pilosus (assembly GCA_033995625.1). Lineage (NCBI taxonomy): Eukaryota > Metazoa > Arthropoda > Diplopoda > Julida > Julidae > Ophyiulus > Ophyiulus pilosus. Next base: position 30,625 of record JAUJYV010000549.1, on the reverse strand, counting down.
TCTTTTTGCTTTCTGTAGTTCTACAACTCCGTCGTTGCCTTGGTCTGAAGGTAGACACCCGACTATAACTAAAGCGATACCTCTCAGCCAAATATGCAAAAGTCTGGAATATAGATCTCCGTGCAGAGCCCAGCAGGTAGTCCGTTGAAAAGTTTGCTGTTGTTTTTCTCAAGTTGTTACTAAATTGATTTCTAAATTATCTTCATTTGACAGAAATGGGAATGTTTTTATGATGGAAACCGATGGAAGATGCAGAAATGCCGATCGATTCGCAAGAATAAATGTAGATGTCCCATGGACTCCTCTGTCTTGAACTCTCCATCGTTGGATTCAATTGAAAAGCGCCGGCAGCGAGCATTTCTCAGAGACCATGTTAGTAAAGGTGATGGCTTGAAATTCCTTCAAAATATTGATAATTCCTCGAAGGCCCACAAAGAACGACCTATTGTGAAAGTAACATAGAAGTTTAGGAATATAATCCAACAGCAAATTATGGTTCTTTATTGTGTGCATGTCATATCTATTGCCTTAAATAAGCCTACACACTTAACATTTTTGCAAAACTACTTCAACATATTATTTCATGCAAAGAAATAAATCATACCAATGGAAATTTTTACTAATATTTTTAATATTTTTAATAGTTTTTAATCTTTTTTGAATAGTAACTGAAAATAAAAGGCATCTGTTCCGAATATTAACATGTAGCAATGGTATATTTTTGCCTTATAATGTTTACGTTGTAATTTTTATAGGTTTCAAACCTCAGTTCATCGGTGGTTCCAGAGGTCGCAGAAGTTCGGAAGAGTTTGATTTAAACGGGGTTTACCAGTTGTTCGATATCCTCACTCTGAAGTACATTTACCCAGAACTTGAGGTTTGTGAACATCTTAATGGGAAAGAGAATGTTGAGAATAACTCGTATTAAACAAACCCGATATAAAATTTAGGTTAACGACAAGAACATGTCCGATTATCGGAAGACTACTCGATCAGTCAAGCATTTCCCAACCACTACTACAGGTAAGCATTACAATTTTATTATCTTCATTTTTGCTTATTGTATATACTTTGCTCAGTGAAGAATGAATTGTCATCATTATGCATTTATAAATATACAGTTTTTTAAAACCCATCGAATTTTGAAATCTGATATTTCATTTTTTTTGTTGTTGTTGTTGTTGTTGTTGCAGGTTGTCAGTTAACACCGAGTAACAATGTCAATTGCACTGACGATGTTTACAGCGACATGGAAGCTTGGAAAGAAAGTAAAAATAACGTCGATAATCAAATTAAAGTGCTTAAAGAAAAATTGGATGAATTAAAGGTAAGACAAAATAGTCAAAATTTGCACGGAGAATTTTATCGTCATTTGCAGTTTTAACAACGGTTGTTTTTAGGGAATACGAAAGCACCTAAAAGAAAAGCGTCCAGAAGATGTGTTTTACACGCGCAGGGGAAAACCCCATCATTTTGCCTCCAGAGGAACCAGTTCTGACTTGGAGCCAGACTACGAAGATTCTAGTGAAACCGACGAGATAGAAGAGCCCGTTGATGAGACTGAAGAGGAAGACGATTGCCAGTGTGATGTAAAACAATTTAACAAAAAGTAAGGAGTTTTTTTCCTTCTACTTAGTTAGTTGAAAGGATATTTTATAACATGAATCTTGCTTAACTCTAACAGGACCGGCTATAGACGTGGTAACCAGAGTGAAGCCAGGAAAAGGCTAAAAGAAGAACGAAGGTGGAAGATGGAAGACAAACTAAAGCGACAAGAGCGGAAAAACAGGCGGAAACAAAAATATGAAAATTATACGTGCAATATAGAGAAGATGAACTGTTTTGTTCATGACAATGATCACTGGAAGACACCGCCTTTATGGACAGGTAATTAATGTTTAAGTTTATTAAATTCACTTTTATTTTATTATATATTTTTTACTAAATTTTATAATTGTCGCATTGCACTTTCAATTTCAATGGAAGTTAGCATTATGTAACTTTGATTAATCAAAATCTGAATCATACGTATGATAGGATTATTAGTCTATTTGTAATTGCCATTACCAAGAATTTTCACGTACAGCAGATTCCGGTTTAAGCTGTAAAATTGGTCCAGCTTCATAGCGAGATTTAAATTTGAATTTCAGATGGCCCATTCTGTTTCTGTCAAAACTCCAATAACAACACGTACTGGTGTTCACGTACAATAAATGCGACACATAACTTTCTATTCTGCGAGTTTATTACTGGCTTTGTTAGTTTCTACAACATCTCGGCAGATCCATACCAGGTAAGCATCTATTTATATATTCATTTTAGTTCTTTTGCATGGATTTACGAATTGCATTCGCTATTTGACTTTTGCAGATGGAAAACATCGTTTCCCAGATGCCATTCGAAGTGCTCAGTGAGCTCCATCATCAGCTGATGAAGCTAAGAACATGTAAAGGGGCAAAAGAATGTACTTTTAATTCTAAAGTTAAAGGTAATTTCTGATTCTTAGTACTTATTTATAATAATATATCCTGTGACAACTTGGGATTTTCTTTCTTAGGCAATCTGACTTATATTTCGCCACCACATAAAATATCTTACTTTGGAGGACAACGCCGTGGAAGGTTTGTATATTTTTATTTGTTTTAAGCTTATTTTTTAAATAAAGCCCACGGCACGTACTTAATATACACTTTTGTATGCATTTCAGACATGCAACATCGGGATTTGGTGGAAAGAAAAAAAATACCAGGGTCGCAAACACAGGCATGGACTCTATTGATGTCGACGAAGAAAGGGATCAGCTAGCATCCAGTGGATTGGATTCAGAAGAAGAAATTCAGCGAACATCTTCCGTGGCAAGTTTTAAGACGTAACAATGGGCAGGGTAATTACACGAACAATCTGTTACATCGGCCATGGGCTGCATTTCTGGAAATGGCACTTTCTGAAAGTCGCACGACAAAAGAAATGCACCGAAATGACGTGGTTTATTTGCCATTGCTTCGCGAGAGCATGTTTTAAACATTTTTAACGTAATGTTATTTTGGAAGGACACGTAAGTACAACTTATACTATGATGAGGATAGAAATGCCCCCTTCCAATTTCATTGGCTGTCCTCATCTTCCAAAAAATGGCTAAATTATGCAATTCAAACCTTTGGTATTAATACTCAAAAGAGTGGACAATTTAGAAAAGGTGAAAATTGTTGCATTAGCCTCTCTTGTTGTTTGTCCCTTCTATTTTTTTTTTCGTTTTCCCCTTTCCGGTTAATTTATTATGAAAGTGTGTTTTTGTGGTGCGTGTTGAAAAATGAAGGTAGTTGCTAAACGTATGTAGTCGCAGGATTCTAAATGTACTGTATATCTGGAAATTGTAACTTTTTAAAATTACGTAAATAATACCAGATCAGTTTTACAAAAAAATGTTCTTGGAAGTTGCCTATAATATGCGTATCCAACATTTTTGTTGGAATTGGGTATAAATTATCCACATTGAACCACCTTTGGAATACACGCATAATGGCGAACGTTTAGTTTGCAAATGTAGTCTCTGTCCGACAGTTCTGTCTTGTTATGAAATGGCTAATTGTGTTAAATGTAAGATACATATGAGAGTGATAGAAATATTTCAGTTATTCTCACTTAACAATAACACCAGTTTTATTAATAGATTAATTTTAATTGCGTATGGTGCAACTGGTCAAAAAATTTAAATTTTTGGAAAGAATAGCTCCTACGTATACTGTAGTTAATTGCCAGGTTGTACAACAGTTTTGTTTTTAATATTCTAAATTTACTCAATTAAGAAATAAGATGAACATCTACAACTTATAAACTACGAAAGTACAGTGCGTAAACATTCCATTCAGTTTTTTCCATATTTGTGCTCCCGTTGTAACGTGACACTAGGAACATATGGCTGATCATTAATAACTATGATGTCAACTTAAAGGTGTGTTAACCATTGTTCTATTTCACTGTACACTAATTCTTGTTATAAATTATCGAATGTTGCACGTTTACGTAATTAATGTGATAAAGTTAGACACACTTAGTACATGTATTGCACATTTTCTACCCTTAAAATTACAGAAGGCATTTTAAGGCAGCTTCACATTGGAGAAATTTTATTATATGTATTTGAATACATACTATTTACACATAGTACTGAAGCATGAGGGTTTTTTCTGTTAATTGGTACACTTATTTAATCAGCAACTAAACAATTACAACTGTGTGTGGGTGCTTAGTTCTGTTTATAACGAGTGCATCCAAAGCGTTTGACCAATGCCTCAAATGCTGATGAGATTTTCATGGTTTTCACGACTTTTACTAGTTGGAATTTGCGAATGTGTCTTAAGAACATCAAACTATAAATGATTTTAAGCTTATTGAGCAGAGCAGTTTAATAACTCCAATTTATAATGTGCATCTGCCTTTTAAACCATTCCTAAAACTTGTATGGGATAGCGAGCTTATAGAATTGAAGTAAACGTCCAGTTACAAGGGGAGTTAATAGTAAAACTTAGGGTGAATCAATGTTTTAAGTGCACTGCAAATAGACCTAGCGCTGATGTAGCGAAATTGTTGTAGTACTTTTACCCTCATGTTAAACATCGATTACTAAAATGAAAGTTACATATTCAAATATAATTGCTTGGCCCCGTATTAATATCTAAGTGATGGTTATGCCACCAGGTGGACTCCTGGTGAACTGGTTTTTGTGTGTGCAAATTTTAGTAATTTTTTTTAAATTCCATATTTTAAAAAAATCACACAAGATAGTCTGGTCTTGACATTCCACTGGTTTTTGATAATAGATAACGTAAGGAAAGTCATTGTACTGGAGGGAGCTAGCTGTATAGTTTCAAAAATATGTATTTTGACATTTTACCGCCAAAACTAATTAAAAATACTCCCGTTTAATAAATTATTAATTTAAAAATGTTTCCAACGAAGCTGTTGTTTATAAGAATTGGTATCCTATTTTTAAAAAACGTGTAAGTGTGAATAATTAAACGAAATTCAAGTGTTAATTTTAAATGGTGTTGCTTTAAAAAAAAAAATTGATTGAGAGTCAGCTGATATTCATTTGTTAAAGTAGCTCGGTGTCTTTAAAAATTACTATGATAATAATATTTTCAGAATGGCTCTCATTAAAAGCGAAGGCAGTCTGAATTTGCTCGCGACTCGCGAAAATATCATAAGATATAATTTTTTTTAAATATAATTTTTGGATTCTCCGCCATATTTATTGGGTGCCTGCTTGCAGCGCCCCGGGTGGTTTCTCTGACGCACATCGATACGGGCCGATCGAACATTAAGCAATGGGAGGGCGATTTCATCATTGATTCGTTATTTAAAATTTTCGTAAAGTATTCCTTCCATTCGTGACTGTCCTCAATCTATTTCCTGCGGTGTTCGACGAGATTTCTCCTCGAAACCCTTTCGCCACGTACTGCCCGGTTAGTTTTTTTTTATTGGGAGGGAGTGACGCCGGCAAACGGATCGGACGTAAACAAACTGAGGTTATTGGGCGGAGCCAATGCGAAAAAGCCGGCCGTGATGCGCAATCCACGGTTTTTGTAATGCCGGTGAAATATTTGCGTTGGACTATTTCATCATCGGCTCTATGTGAACGTATTCATTTCGAAATTGTTTTAAAAACGTCGAAAAAACGATAGCAACGGGTGGACATTTTGCTCGTCGAAATGACGTACGAGGCATTTCCTCCGGGTATGACACTTAATGTTTCCAGTAGAGAACCAAAATGGCGCCGAAATTTAAAAATACTTCGCTACATTTTTAAAAGTGTTGCATCAACAAATTTAGACTGCGTATTAACCACTCGCAGATGAGATTTGAATATGTTTTAAATAATTCCGCTGTATATAATACTTGATTTTTTAGCTTATTACCCAGATATATTCCCAGCTTATTTTTTGCTTCCTGTATACAACTTTTATTATTTGGACATTTTATACAATTGGGTAACTATTGGGACGAATAACTAATTACAACGGTTTTTTTAAAAATTATTTTACACAAATTTGGGAATCCTCAAATTCTAATTCACAAAATTAGAATACTTGTAAGAATCAAGGACGATTTGAGATACTCGAAATATAAAATAAGGAAATGTTTCAATCGCCATACCAAATTTATTAAAATGTGCAGTTGTTTGCAGTAAAAAAAACGGCACTGTACTTGCCGGCCGGTTCATTAAATCCGCGCACTTGTCGATCGCAGCGCCACCTGACCTCACTTACCGTTTTTGTGAGCGAAGTGTCAGCCCAACGTACGTCGCATTTTCTCAATCGCTATCTCTACGGGCATTTCAGGGCTAGCAACAACCGGCAACGAAGGCCTTGGCCATCATCGACCAATGGGGAAACTAGGTCAGTCGCGTACGGACCAATGAGAGCGCGTTGGGAATCACATGGCATTGTTGTCGTTTGCCGGTACAGCATTCCCAGCTGCTCGCTAGTGTCGAAAATGGTGTTGTTAGGCGCGCTTACGGCTTGCCGGTAGCCCCCGAGTGTCGCGTTTTCGGAAGCGATCGCTTTTGACAGCACGGAAAAGGGAGGGGTACGCCGGCCGGCCCCATGCGAGAGTCCCGGACGTAGTGAAAGCCCGCGTCTCGCGACAATGTCCACCGGTCGACGGCTGGCCAAGCGTTCTATTCTGGGCACCCGGGTGAGTGCGCCCGGCCAAGATGGCCGCTACCATTCGGCCATCATCCAGGCAGTGAAAACCAGCGAAGGTTGCGGCGTCGAGAACGTCTACAGCGTGCTGTTCGACGAGACTCGCCAAGTGAAAGAGTTGCGGGAGAGTGAGATCATCGGACCCGGATTCCAGTCGGTCAGTTCCATCAAGTTGAAGCCGGGACAGCGGGTGTTCGCCACGTACAACGGGCGGGAAGTAAGCGGCGTCGTCATTTGCCACTGGCCGCACATAGACGAGGTGCAGATCCGCGTCAACGCCGCTAACGAAAACACCCTGGAGCTGAAGAAGAAACTGGACGACGTCCGGCTGCTGGAGAGCCGAAAGTCGGCACGATTGCACGACCAGGACCAGGACTACTCGAGACTGGCCGACATCGGGCCTCTGGAACCAGCGCTGCCGCCGCCGCCGCCACTGACCAGGAAAAGACCCACTTCCCATGTCATTGACGTGCCCACCGCTCAAAGGTAAATACCACGCATTTCCATAAGGATGAGGGGGACTATACAGGCCCAGGGCCCTTTTCCGGACTTACCTTAACCCTTCTAGCCCTATGAGGAACACTCCTCCTGTCACGTCAGGCATGCCCTCCGCGATCCCTTAATGCAACTTTGCCGGTTTGGTCATCTATACAGTAAGTAGAGCTGTATAGCGAACAAATAACCTAACCTTTGACCTACCTGTCCACAAGCTTAAACGAAACATGCCAGGTTTCTCCAATATCTCCTATTTCCAGACCTTATTTTCCTGAATGAGGTCAATTTAAGTTTTTCTTAGCTGTTGGAACTTGGCAACAACAGCGTTGTTCATCCTCTTTTGCCTTTAATTTTTCGACAGTGTCTTATTCTGGAATGCTAGAAATTTTATTATCAAACCACCCCACGCAGTTTTTCCCTGCCGGATCCTTCGAGGGTCAAAAAACCCTTTTTTCCACGAACCAGAAATCAAAATCTGCTCTTTTTTTTAAAAAAAACCCCAACATATCAGCGAATGTTTGCTTATTTGTTTTATACGTCAAATCGAAAATGCGCATATGCTAAAGGCGATGGTATGGAAGGATTAGGAAGCCGAGAGGTCGCGTATAGAAATTTCTGATAAAATGTCTAAAAAAGTGGAAGGAAGCTTAAGTATATTAACCCCGGCCGAAAAAAAGAGGGGGGGTCGAAAAAATGGCCAGGGTAATAAACGAGAAGGCTACGGCTGCTTCTTGGGTCGGTATATCAGTGACAGTATACGCGTTTAACCTTGGCGTGCGGAGATAGGAAAGCGCCGGCCGGCCGGCTTTTTCTGGGCAAAATAAAAAAGGGGTTTGTGTTGGGGAGGTGGGAGGCAAGAAGGTTGGCCAGTTGCCATCCAGGCCTACGTGCCAACGTCGCTTACATTTCGGGACTACACCCAAAGCCGCCATTGTACAGTTGGGCAGAAATGGAAACAGCTGAGAAACGCCAGAGATGCGTGACGTAACGGTGACGTACGGTGCCGGCGTTCAAGCTGAAATAATATTTGCCGAGATGTTCGATCCAACGAAAGCCGGATCTGGCGCACGGCACCGGCACCGGCACCTTCATAGTTCCCCGCAAAGCAATCCAATGGTCGCTGTGCGGAGCTTAAAGGTGCATTTACACACGTCAGTTCCGTGTCCCTGAAGAAAAATAGCGTTGTTTTTTCACCCGTTTGGACATGGAGACTGATGTGTGTAAATGGATCATAATACGGTCGTCTTATTAAAGAAGAAGGGACAATTTGGCACTAGCTTCTGGTTCAGCACCCCCTGGTGACGTGTGAGCCTTTTACATGGCAGTAGGTGATGGACTAAAGTAACCCCGATAAGAGCATAAGGGCAGAGTGGTTACTGACAAGACCAAATACGCTGGGATTGCCAAAATCTGCACATTTTCAGCCACTTGTATTGTAATGACGTCGTATGATCAGGCTGTTTGCCCTTGAAGTACAACCTTCGCGAGTCACCGCCTTATCACAGCTGTTTGTCGAAACTGTGCTTGAGCCCGGGTTCGTCGATACATGGGTCCGCCCGTACCGCACATGTGGATTGCTTGGGAATACCAAAGATATTACAAAATTAAATAACATCATATGGAATTGTCTATAGTACGGTATTTTTCCAGGTGCTACAATTGCCACTGCACACCATACGTTTATAAGCATTATTAGGTTTTGTGTAATTTTCTCAATGCAATGTAGGCGAATCACTTTAAATAGTAATCTGCTCTATGATGAGCATTTCTAATGTTTTCTATTTACAATGATTATTGTACAGAAAAAGGCAAATTTTCGACCCTTTCACAAACTTGTGTGCCGTGTACTTGTTATATGGTCAATCGCGATGGTTTTTCATCCACCTGCGTGTAGTATCTTAATAGTTAAGCCCCATTCCAAGCGTGGTTTTAAAGGAGGGGTCTACATAATGATGTCACTCGTCTGTTTAAAAAGGCGTTCGCGTAATTTGGTTTTTTATTTCTGGTAAAAAAAGTCGGTTCGGTTTTTGCTGACGTCATGAAGTGCGCACAAGACGCTCTGTTCGTTTTGTAGGCAATACGGCTTTGCGCCTGTTCCCCTTTAAGCGCTCTGTATTCTTCCGCCCACGCGCTGCCAGCACCAGCTGATTGTTGCACCGCGTGCTGACCTCGTTTAACGACGGGCGTATGTGCAGTAGATATGGGTTAACCGCATTCATCTTTTTAGCCTCTTTCGCGAATAGCTTTTAATTCGAGTGAAGCCCCGGGTTCAGGGTTGCGAACCCCCGTCCCCACGGTCCTCCTCCTTTTTCCACCCCCCTCGTTTAGGACTATTTATTATTTAAACTACACGTCCCTTTACTAAATATGCGAAGATCGCGTGTTATCACAGAACGCGGTTGAGAAATCGCGGCCAATTCACACGCAGTCTGAAATTGTCGAACAGATAGGGTCTCTAATCAGCGAGCGAATGCCCTTGAACGGAAGAGCCGCGTTTTTTTATTTTATTTTTTTTGTTACGTTCAAAATGTCAGCGAAAACGGTGCCAAACAGAACATGGTTGGAACCCGTTTTCGGTTTTGGCACGGTCGTACCGCCGGCCCCCCCCGAGCCCCCCACGTGCAACGCTTGACACTTCGTGGACGGTTCAGGTTGAGGCATGCCTCATGACGCGAAGCAAATTTCCTGCTTAGCGCTACCGTATTTGGCGCAGACTGTATGGCGCCTGGGCAGAACCGGTTACGTGCTGTGACACCCTGTAACGGGCTCGGGCTATACGGGGTGTCCTGAATCACGCCTTGTATGGAACCAGTGGGCGTGATTGCGCAATGTCGCCGGATGGGTGTGGATGATGACGTCATCCGTATAAAATGACGTCATTATTCTGTCTAATGAACAGTTTGGCACATAAATACCGCATCGTCCAGGGTGTCCAGCAGCATTGACAAGCATGCTTGGATTTTTTTATCACTTTGGAAAAGTTGGAAGTTATGCTTTAATTTCCTGCCAGGGTCGGGATAATTCAGTTCATCTGAAAAGTCCTTTATAAAAAAAATAAAGTGAGTTATATTTCAATGTTTGAAAAATATTGTGGTAATGGATCGTGTAAGGGTTCTTTAAAAATGTAAGGGATGAGCCTTGAAATCCTTGAAATTTACTGGACACCCTGTCGTCGATGACGCCATTATAATTCAACCTGTTTATGGTTAAAACAGACAAATCTTAAACAGATGCACCAAAATACGTCATCTTTATAGCAACATGACGTTGTTGACTTTTTGGATGTCAGATGAGCAACTTTTGTTACATAGAAATGCATACATGTGACATACAGTATGCACGCTTTTAAGAAATGGTATCATCCCTTTCAATGTGGGATATCGTTATTTTTAAGGGAAGTACTCGTGGTTTTTGTTGTGCCTGAAATGATCAGGAAAATCACGATCTGTGTTAATGGTTGTAAAACTTTACTTGTTTACAGCAGTTATAATTAGCTGCATTCCAGTTCACTTCCCCCTGGCGGCCAATGGGCGAGGGGCGTGCATAAAGCCCAAATCTGGACTCCATTTTTGAGGAACTTTGATGGATGATATTGGTGGTTAAACGATACATAACTGTTGTGCAATGCTGGACGTGTGCTCCACATGGTACTCTAAGGCCGCCTGGGGGTGCTGGACGAAACTATTAAACGTTACAAAATTTGAGGAGTGACCATCTTCTGCATTTTTAAAAAGTGTTTACCGAACATGTTGACGTTTCACTTTATTACGTTTTGAAATTGCTCCGCATCTATATTACGGTTCGGTAGGCTTATTTAGAAACGTTAACTTATAACGTCATCGTGGAGGGAAAAAATGGGTGAAAAAAATGAAGGGCGAGATTATAAATGACGAGTAAATACACTCTGGGGGTGTTTTTATCATTTTCCAAATCGGTATACATATTGTGTACTGGAGAAATCTTGAAAAAAAAAGCTCTACTTCAGCAGATTTAGTTTCCCGAAATAGGAACCGGGATGTTTCTGAAAGGAACCAAAAAACACAAAAAAAAGCACGTTGAGCTATGTGGACCGGGCCAGTTTGGGTGGTTTACCTTCAACGCAGCAACAACCCGCTGATTCTCTGCTTTGGCTTTGGGAAAGTGGTTTAAAAATACGGTTACAACGACGATGCAATTTTCGGGGTTTGTTGCTCATGGAAAAAGGGGGGTGAAAAAAAAAAGACGAGAAAATCGGACGAGTTTTTTTTAAGCCTCTTTGGTATTCATTTTCTCAACAATCGTGTAGCTGTTGCTGCTTTTTTCGTACGCGCGATGAATAGTGATGAGAAGCTTGCTCGGACGTCCAGCCCCTTTTACAAGGTCCCAAACGACGAATTTTGTTTGAAATCGCAATTCGGCCATTTGCGGAGGGTCAATGCGGGTTCGCCTTGTTGACAAAATCCTTTCTTTACTTTTTGCATTTTCGTCGTCCCGACTTCCGCACTTTTCCCCATTCGCGTGACCTCCAACGAACGAGAAGGAAGCGGATGGGGGAAAAAACACTATAGGGATCGTCCGAAATGACTTTGGAAACCACTGCCGTTCGCCACTACAGCTGTATATTTACGTAATTGATGACGATGATAGTTCGTCAAGGACTGCGGAAGTATTGGCTCGGGCTTTCAGAGGTTTTGCACTTACAAAGACACATGTCCCGTTTCCAATATGTTGGACTGTTGGTAATAGATTACTTCGTGCAAGGGTTGGTGGCGCTGTTTGGGGGCCATTCAAATAGGACGTCTCCAAGATTCATTAAAAATAGAGAGATTGAGCCAGCCAACGCGTTAACGTTAACCTTAACGTTAAAGGCGGGAAGGGATCTAACGTCCAGTTGGTAGTTCAGTCCGTGGCTCTTCCCTTCCCGCCTCTAACGTTAAGGTTAACGGTAAGGCGTTGGCTGGCTCAATCTCTCTAATGTCTAAATTCGTGATCCATAACCTGATTTTATGTTCATTATGATGCGAGCTATCTTGAAATGGCAGGGTAATCCTCCTCGATGCGATGATGTCACTGCTCTAAAATAAATAAACGCATTACATTTGCATACGCCATTAGCGGTTGGGATCCGATCTAATCTGCAGTCGATTTCACGTAATAAGCATTATAGTCAGCCATGTGCTGCTATTTCAGGATTCCAGCAAACAGCACTGTATAATACAATAGCTGCCCAACGCTGAAAACTCCACGTATCGCACTTTTGACTAGCCCTGTACATTTCCTGGCAAGGTTGTTGCTAGGGGGCGCTGTGGCTTAAGGTTTCTCTTCCTATCTGTTTTTCTTCCCCACGCGTTACCTTGGCCCACGACTGACTTTTTGGCATTGTTTTTTATATCGCTCGCAGAAGAAGAAGAAAAAAAAGCTGCATCTAACACGAGCTCAAATATCAATATAAATAAAGTAGGCCTAAACGGCGCTCTAGCCGAATGCCTTCTCCCCCTTTTCTCCTCTATCGGATAAAGTCTGAAATTTCCAAGAAACGTTTCCAGGGAATCGATCCGCGACTGCACTATAGTGAGCGTTTGATGTGCTGCCAGTTGAACGAACAAATTGTCTCATTTTTAATCATTTCTGGATCGACGCGAACACGTGTATGGTAATAGGCCATTACCCGGATGTTTTCGAGAGTAAATTATCGATTTCCGTCGATATTTTGGCGGTTTTTTTCCATTATTAAATATCCAAATCTTTTTTAGGATAACTTTATCAGAAGTTATTCAAATTAAACAAAATAAGTTTAATTTAACATGAATTAGTAGAACATTAGTTAGAATTACAACAGCACGTTCTTCGTAGCACGTGTGCACGTGACGCGCGGGGAGGCGTTCCAATTTCAACACTCCTTATGTTCTAAATTTTGTTAAACTCCATTTTGATATTCCGGTTGGAAATTATTACCCGTAGTATAGCGTACGTGTACGATTCATGGTTCCATTATACCGAATACGTTGTGAAGACATTTTTGAAAATGACAAAGGGGGGCTTTCTGTCAATGCGAAACGGCATTGTGCATTTAGTTATACCAGTGGTAGGTGACACTACTTTCGAAAATTAAAAACTACATTTGTTGGAAACGTCAGAATGTGGCATGATGTTGGACGGGGAAATTTGGGAATAATTTCCAAATTGGGCATGCAAAATTGTATGGAAACGAATTACGAAATGGAGGTACTGGTAATTGTTAATAAGCACGGAAATATGATGGAGTAACTGAATTATTTACGAGGATCTTAAAGTTATACGTGCAATGTTGGACTGGGTAATTTGTCATTGTATAAATTTCCACGTGTTTGTTAAAAAATAAATTTAAAAAAAAAACTTGTTCTGTATGGGGGAGGGGGACATTTTTTTGTTGTAGTAGACATGTCAGATTGTCAAAACAAGACTTGGTCATTGCGGATATCGACTTGGAAGTTCGTGGACAAAATAAAAATTTGGGCGAAAAAATATATATAGTGGTCGGGGTAAATCCCCTAGATGGCGTTGAACGGTGGGTGCCAGCCGAGGGTTTTGACCCCGAAACAAAATTGAGGACTAACTGGAAACTAGAGAAACCCACCTTTTCCCTCCACGTTGATGATAATATGCAAATGATTAAGTGTGCAGCAGGTGAGCAGGGAGACTCGTTTGCATAATGAGAAAATGACGAGGCAATTGGTAATATGGGTGCCTACCAGCCTGTTTTCAATTTTGGACAGAGGAAATCTAGCGTGTGTTAATTCGGGGAGGAGGGATTCAACCCCCTCCTTCGGGTCGCCATTAAAGAAGTCGATCCTAACCACAATGGCCCGCGGAAGATATTGATCTGAGCATCAGCATGCCATTTGTCAAGGTTCACATCGCTTTTCTCGTTGACTGGTGACATCATCCCCAATGGAAGTGACGTAGCGTTACGAGGCCTAATTGCTTTGCTAAACGAGAAAAGTACTCAGTGGGGGGATTTTAACTTTGATGCTTATAATCTGCCTCAGCATGTTTTTGGCCAGTGGCTTGAGAAACCATAAAAACTAAACGTGTGATTTTTAGAGCTGCCATGGCATGCTTTTAACTGTTCTTGATGTGAAATAGTATTGAAAGGTTTCAAATGCGTGGTTTTAAACTGTAGCCATACTTTGCTTAACTAACTAGCCACACTAAACTATGGAAAGACAGTTTGAGCATGCCACCGTCTATATACTTACCGTGGGATGAACCACGCATGCGCACCCATTACGGTCAGTTAGTCCATTGGGTAGTTCAGTGCGTGGCTCCTCCCTTCCAGCCATTAAAGTTAGGTAAGTATAAAGACGTTGGCATGCTCAAACTTGTCTATTGTTATTTTTGGAAATAGGGGGGGGGGGGGGAAGTAATACACATTGATGATTTACATTTGTTGCGATGGATCTGAGTATTTGGGTCGCAGTTCTCCACCCACTCCTTTCTCTTCTCGAATGGGCGACCTTTGACCCCGTGCCAGTAAAATTCTCAGTCGTCCTATTTAAGCCTAGGCTGCACATACGCAGCTGGGCATTCGGGAGTGAAAGGGTTTGAATTTATGGAAAGCCTGAACGGATTGGACCGAAGGACAGTGCTGGCAAAAGATACTCGTAATTGAATCTAAGCTGAAGTTGGATCGCTCCATTTTCTCCAGTAATTTATTGGTTTATTTGTGGCGACCTTTGGCTCGTTGAAGGCCAAAAGATTTGCATAAGCGCATTCTAAAGTTGCAAGTTGCCACCCAGCGGCCTTCTGGGAAGGGGAAAGCGTCCTCGATTCGCCATGCATTGAACACGTGCCACCCCAGGGTCGTAAGGTCAGGGCGTGGTCGCGCTTTTTACCCCGTACAACGACGAACGACCGTGTGTCCACTATCTCGACGATCGCGACACGTTCTAAGCCATAACCGGTCGTTTCGATTTTTAATAAAACATCACGTTGCAGTGGGTTCAGGGTTTTGGGAGCGTCGGTTAATAGGGCCAAACATTTGGGAGAAACATTAAAATTTAGCACCGGGTTTTTAGTTTATCTGGCTTTAAAATGCTTGGCGTCACTTTAAAAGATGCACGTGCTGCTTTTGGTCTCGTGCTTTTGTTCTTTGATATTTAAAAAATGGAATTCCATTCAGTTCAGTTCTCTTCACTTCTTAATGCTTAAATAAATTATTCACATAATTTTATCACTTTTGAATATAATTTATTTGAAGATTATTACAAACCTCCAAAGATGTGTAAAAAAAATAAATGGTTTCTTCCCCTTCACTTATCGGTAATAGACTAGCCATTATAAATATTGCGTTTTTTAAAAATTTGATTGGAGATAATAAGGAAAGTTTTTCAGGAGGATCCATAAGGGAGAAAGAGCGAGAAAAACTCTAGGGGCGGAATATTAAGGGCCACTTTTTTTCTTAAGCTGTCAAAAAATGGTATACAGGGTGATTTGTTTTCCTAAGAAAAACCCTGGACTTGAGCAATATCTAGCATAGAGAGGAGGTATATAGGGGTTACGTCTTTAACCTCTGTCGATGGCCTTTCAAAGTTACCGAAGGCTTTTGAAAACTAGTGCAGGTCCGAACCGGATAAAACCGGGATTTTTGAATTCTGAAAGGGCCACTGGACCATAACCTATATTATGTACTTGATTTCATCCGATTTGAAACCCTGATTTGGATAAATTGTGTGCTTTATGACTTCGACGGATCTGCAAGATCATGAACATGACTCGTTGCTTTTGCCCAAAAGGCGCATGTTATCCAAAATCAGTTTTCATCTAGGATTAAATCCATTCCGTGACCGCTGTTTGCTGTGATTACCAACATGGCGTCACACCTGTCCTAGGGGAATATATTTGCAGTCTTGTGGAAGAAAATCGATGAATATTAGTATAGGGGTACTTTTCTGTACTCGTTCCACGACGAAAGAACACTCGTGAAAATGTATAGGTGCCAAGATGGCGACCTCGCGGACTCTCCCGATGCCATTGTCCTCTTGGCGATGCGATAATGGGCACTTGTCCGGGACAGGATTCGCAATTAATGCACGCTCGCTGTTCGCTCTATGTGTTTGTGCAATCTTTTTAGCGCACAAGTTGGCAATCTGTTGCTAAGGCAACGCCAGTCGCGGGTTATTGCCCTTTTTAAGAGAAAGCGATGAACAGATCGGATGATGCTTTTTCTCGGGAAAAATGCGGGAAAAGCGCTCCCGATCGGAAAAGAGGGAGCCACACGTTGCGTTCGCTGGGATACCTCATGCGGATCTTTAAACCGCTCTTTAAAAACGCTTCCTGCTCCCAGCGGATCACTCACTCGTGACGTCACACCTTAATGGCGCCTGAAAATTCGATCATGGGCAATGCTAAAGTAAATAGATGCTGTACGTGTTGCTCACACACACACACACAACTGCAGTGAGTCGCTCCGAGAGAAAATATATATGCGAACAAAAAAAAAAAGACGTTCTGTAACTTTTGCAATGGCAACGAAAATAGCATTTGGTGTAAGTGCCAGGTGTCTACTCGTTTTTAGCTCGAACCTTGAAAGGACGAAAACAACGCTTCGTATAATTGGGGCAGCCGCTTCATTTGACTAAAACACTTGTCCTGATGACATCCACATCGTGTATTTGGACGTTTTTCCTATTCAAAACAGAATTCGTAGAACTGATTTATGTTTTCAAATTAGTTTGTAAATGTATTGTATGCATTTTTATTATTAACATTTTTGTTACGTATTGCATATACATTTATTAGGCTTATAATTCTATACAAAAATAAGAGCAAACATATCCTTTTCCTTGTTTATGCAATATTAAAATAGAATAAACATTGGGAAAATATTAGAATAATTTATTTTGAATACGAAATGCCCACGACTAAGTAAGCTATAGACCACGCACTGTACACGAAATTAATATTTAGCGAAATGTGATATTCAAGTGGCACACATTGCATCTAAAATTGATTGCACGGGCTTTTTATTTAAAAAAACTTTAGTCTTTGAATTAGTTTTGAAGGTATTTCAGAAAGCACGTAATAGTATTTTTTTTTGGTTGGTGCATGCAAATGGGGGATTAGATTAGATGGATGAGTAAATTTTCAGTAAAGGTTGTTAAATAAGATTTTCTTTAAATCGTAACGAACGGTTGCATTTCCAAAACTTTTAGGATGTAGTATACAAATGTGTTCTGTTACGCTTAAGTGCATTGATGTCCCCTTAATGTATTCTCGATACGCTCTCTTTGTACTTTTTCTTAAGTAAACATAGGATTTACCTATAACGTATGCAACCCAACGCGAATTTTGGCCTGGAAATGCAACCTATTTTTCCCTCCACTTCATTCGAGTGCCTTGGTTTATATTTTTCTATTAAGCTGTTGAATATATGCCGAGACGTGTTCGCAATAATGGATATGGTGGGTGAGAAAAGGGAAATATTTGCATGGAAGACGAAGCTGGCCATCGTAAATGTAAATAATTGCACTTTCTTCTTGTTGTCTCATTCAAATCCTCTTTTAATTCCTCGTTTGTCTTTTGGTATTTGGGCTATGTGGAATGCAGTCGCATGTGTGTGTGGCATGTACACACACACCTAGTTCAACGCTCTACCAGTCTAATTGAATAACGGACTGCCGACTATTTTGAAATGCGAGAATTATTAGTGTATTTGCGAGATATTGAGGTTAACCCATGAAGCAACAATGAGCAGTTGTACAAGTCCATGGTGTAGGAATACCAGCTACTTATAGAAAAGCAGAAGTAATTAAAACATATTTGAACCTCTCAGGTGATGGAGGAAACGTGTTACATACACTGAATGAGTAGCTAAAATTGTCAGGGGACGCCATACATCTTTAATTTAAGATGTTTTATGTCATTTTCACAAAGAAATAAAGTAAAATCATGTTTTGAATAAATGAACATTTCAAATGTCATCTATTGTTAATTAGTATAGAGAAGATAAATTTGCCACCCTCTCAACAAATGATCGTGGCACACCTGTAGACCCTATACGGCACACCGGTTTGAAAAGCTCTGCTCTAGAATTAAGAGAAAAAAATGCATAGCAACATAATGTGCACCTGGAATAAAATCTGAACTTGTTTTCCTTATATTGCATGTTGTTCGTAGAATTTTAGTATAACATATGACTCAGTTCAGTTGAAAGTATCTTGCAATGTAGTTTTTGTTTGAAATTCTAAATCGCAGTATTGCAAATTCTCGATTTTAAGAACAGGGCGTAGGCGTATGGTAATATATATATTTTTTGTTGATATGCGTGACTCCTTAGTAATTAGGCTAATTTTTCTTCTTTTGTTATAAAAACATTTGTATTTTTTCCTGCGTCATTTGTTTGAAAATACGCAACTGCCGGCCTTCGATGATATAACTAGCCTTATGTTATTTTCATGCGTGATTACAAATCCAGTCAGTGCAGACGCAGGTGTACACACAATGTGACGTCAGCAATTTTAATTGCATCGCACAAAATGAACAGTTTTTAATTGTTCATGTGTAGTTGGTTATTGAAAAAGGTTCCGAACGCTGCGTGCGTCAGTGTTAAAAATATACTGTAAATACAATTTAGCATGCCCAATTTAGCGTTGCCCAATTTATGAATATTTTGGATTACCAAAGTTTTCAAATAGTCGATGCTCAAAAACTTTAGAAATTTCTGATTCTTTATATAGATGTTAGCCTATGATCCAGTAGCAAGTTCCCATCAAATATATTCATTGAACCGGATTGATTCGTAAATAAGCTTATTTTCTCACCTACTACGTGTTGCGCTGAATCGGTCAGCAGGAGCTCATTAATGTTCACCCAAGAGGAAATTCTATACTCGAATTAGTATTGTTATAAGCGCACAAAGCCCGCATTATATTCGTTACAAAATTCTATACTTTCACATATTCACCTATAACTTTTATGACTCGTGTCCCTGCAAATTATCCGCGTGACGACCCAGAAGGCAGCGTATGAGCATCGTTTAATCCAAGTATTTTGCAGGCCTAAAGGATTGAACATCAGCTTTTTTCCCATTACTAGTCACGCAATCACTAAAAGAGTAATCGATATAGAATAGAAAAAAAAAGATTTTCAGTCGTGGAACTTTGTCCGTATAACATAGAAAATAATTGCTTCAATTAGGAAGTCGATCAGCAGGTGTGTATATATAAAAAGGAGAAGGAAACCTCGCTGTATATTAGATGTCGTAAGCATGTATTGCATGTTTGTGGGTGGGCACACTTTCTGATGGCCCAGGATCGAAACTCGAGCCTCGCGGTGGGTCCTCCGTGCCCGTAACCCAATCCCCCACATTTGAACTTCTGATTTTTATACATGATTTGGACCACAGTTGAGATTTTAACACGCTGGGAAGGTTGAGAACCCGAAAGGGTTAATATACAGCGTCATCCTATGTGTATTCATGTGACCTATATCAAGGTTAAAGTTCTGAACGCAGAAACCGTTGAAAAATCCACTGTAGCAATTTTTATTAAATGTTTTTGAAACTCAAGATGGCCGAAGAATATATAGTAAGTTGAACGGTTAGTTATTTGTTTAAACACTAGGCACACATGAAGCATTACTAGCCATGCAAGACAATATAATTTCGATATTAAGCATTATATTTTGTTTAATTTAAAAGTTACAGACATTTACCCCTTTCCTGTCAAGCTGTATACCACATTTGCATTTCCCAAAATCTGTCAGTTTAAATAGTGAGGGAGTGTCCAGTCCATATATACGGTCACGTGTGAATCTGTATAGGTCGCCCAATGATTTGTATTGTGTTTTGCGATTGAAATTATATAATGGTTACCAAGGTAACGATTTGTTGTATGGCTCTCCAAAGGCGGATATCGGACAACAGAAGAAAAGATTAAATTATTCAAATGTGCATTTTACCGTATGTACAGACTCGCATGTGTGTGCTCTGTAATAATACACGACTTTCATAATGATATCCCTCTGTGTATTATATTGAAATTTGGATAATGTGTCGGGTTGCTCCAAACTAGGATTAGTGCGATCTGCCATTATACCAGTTATTTTCACTCACTTGGTCTTATTCGCAGTTTTGCCCCCTTTTTGAACTTTTTAAACCCGAACTTTTGAACTTTATGAAAGGGAGTCAAAGCTTCGTGACATTTAACACGAATTCTAAATTCACCTTTAATATAAATATGAAATGTTAGATTAGTGATTTGCACTCAAACTTTATCACATTTTTGTGGTAAAGTAAAATTGCGATTTGAAATCTTATCTATTTATGCATATAACTCGTAACATTTGCCTTATCAATATTAGCTTCGTAATAAAAATCAAAACTGCTCTTTCAACATAAAGGATTAATCATAGATTAAATTAATTCCAAAATGGAATTCTAGATAACATTCCGAAACCATGATAGGGTATGTTTTGCCGTGTGAAGTGTCTGGACAGTATTAAATTATTGCTTGTTCAAGCATTGAAATTGTTGTTTCTGATGAAACTCCAAAATATAGTGTCCAGCAGCTTTGAAAATCAGAGAAAATGCGTGAATTTCAGCACCTTGGGAAAGTCGGATATTAGCCGGAAATGTTGATTTTGTCTTTCCTCACGCATGCGTGCAATCACATCCGCCGAAATCAACGCTTCCGTCTGTATATCTAATAGCCTCTCGTGTGAAGGTACCTATTCGAGTTTTAGCACTTATGTTCTCGGTTGTTCATGTCGTAGGCATTTGGCATCCTCTCCTTCTCAACTATTTCGAGAATTCGACCCAATATTGCACGAAACAACACCATAAATAATTTCCAACCATGAACTCGGTGCGAAAAAAAAAAAAAAAGGTGGGGTTTTTCAACACGCGAACAATCTCGTCATGTCCTCGGTTTTGTTTATACACAATGACTTTGGCACACACCCCGTAACCGGTACTCTCGCGCGTTTCACTAATTATTTTAATCCTTGCTTGGAAATTACGATATTTATCCCTAAAATAGGCAATGATGCTGTAACCTCGATTCGCCTGCTTACGAATGTTTGGGAGCGCGCATATTTACACCAAGTAAACTTGTACAGGGTGCTCGAAAACGTGTCACAACTCAACCGACCTGTTCGTGTATGCATTTTCTATTCCCGTTGAAACACGTGAATTTCCTTGTTGACTATTGTGGGGTACGATATTCATTTCTAAATAGAAAAACAATAGGGGTGAAATCGCAGCAGTTAGTCTCCATCTCTAATACATCTAAACAGCTGAGGAAGTTCTAAAGTCTTTGCAAACGGAATTTTGTGAAAGAAACTTAGAAGAACAAAAGAATGTGACCTAAAGTACTTTTCAGTGTGTACTGAATGAATCTAAGCGTTATGGCGTCATCACCGGTTGCTGAATCTTCACAATAGGTTACTGAATCCTCCAGGAATGAATAATAATATGACGGGAAACAGTCGTTAGGCCGAACAATTGCCTTTTAATCACAATTGAGCTTCTTAAAACTGAATTTAAAATCAGAATAATCAATATTTTGTGACAAGCTGTAGGAGTTGTAGTGTTTTATCCATTGTTTTAATATTCGCTATTAGCTAGAGGTCCAGATGAATTGATTCAACGCCAATGAATGCTGCTTGGTTTCAATTATATACACGTAGTGTTTGTTTTTGTTTTAAAAGTGAAATGTTACGTTATCATTTCATTTGTTTGACTGATCTCTTGAAGGGCCATTGCTTAATTTGCCGCGAATGAATCATTTCGATAACAGTCGACGATGATAATGACTTTCTTATTAATTGGAGTGGACGCATTAATGAGCAATTATTTTTGTCCCGTAATCATGTACTGTGTACATGTCAGTACAATGCACGTACATTTTGCTCGAATTTCGATGTTTTTAAGGGGAGTTTTATTACCATTATAGCGAACCGGCGTTAATTTTAAAAGCACACAGCGCCACGCTGTCGATCTGCGCGCAAATTTCCGGGCCTTTTTAATTGCTCTATAAAATGAAATATGATTATGTATTAAAAAAACAATCGCCATGTGCTGCGTAGTCCGATTTACGAGTTTAATAAACATTGATTAGGACGTTACATATACCCGCTTGCACAAATGTGGAAATGGATGCCAAATCGGACATCCTTCCGAGAAGTGCAAGAGGGAGACAAATGACAAATGGCAACGTTAATTTAGTTTGATTTCACTTCAGTCCACAAAAATTATTTTTCAACGATTTTATATTAAGTTATGTGGGAAATTTGATTAACGGTTTTCTCTACGCTTTCAAATGAGCAATTAGCCACTTTTCTACTAATGGCTAGATGACAGCATCCCCTATTAAGTCTTCACTTCTATATACGAGTGAATGCAATTCGCTTTTGACTTATTTTGTACTAAGGATCGAACTTTAAATATACTGCCTTTGGTTTTTGAAATATTAGTGATGATTTGATTGCAAAATGTTTGTAGTGACATGTATGTGGCTAGTTTTGAACTTCATCGTTTGTTCCAAAATGTATACTACCAATATATTTTTCCCTGACCGCAAATTGAGATTGGCATATGCCAACATTTTAGAAATGCCTTTAATAAATCGGTATCAAAGTTAAAAAATGATTCACTGATATTATGCTTGACAGTATCTGAATCGACGCACGTCAAGCTTTTCTATCTTTTGGGTGTACTCGGTGCTGCTATGCGGATGGCGTTTCTGTATTATTATGCCTGGCAATAAATGCTCTGCTTATAACATAAAGTGCGTTTTATGATAAACGTTATTATCGTGGATCGTTTTGATTGATTTTTTTTACGAGGATCTATCTTCGATGTTTCTACTGTACATTTTTTTTATCATCGGCATTTCTGATGATGATGCAAATTCATTATGCACTCGTGTGTGTATTACCCTCGATGCAGATAAGGTGACAGTTTTCGAGAGTGGGATAATGTTGATTTTTCGCATTGAAAATGTGTAATTCTCGCCATGTATCAAAATGAGGTTTAATTTGGCGTAATATATAACGATGAGGGCTGAATGTTGGAGTTGATACGAGCTGCTTGGAACCGGGATTATACGTATACAGGTTGCGTCAGAAAGTATATTTATAGTATCTAATGATTTTTTACATCGTTTAATGGATATCCATACATGTGCATGTTGGATGATTGTATATCTGACAGCTAACAGGGGTTTATTAAATCGGCCAGCTTGCATTTTCGTTTGGGCAACTTAACTTCTAAATTCCACGTGTCATTTAATGTAAATGGGGAGATGTATTGCTTCATTTAATGGCAGATTGACGCAATGCGTTAAACAAAGGTTTCATGGTCAGTATAGTTTTAATACAATTAAAGCAGTTTCTTGGCTTTCGTGAAATGGATGGGGGTTCACCTTTAAGGAGGGCCTCACGTACTTGAAAAATCGAAGGCCTCTTCAGATTCCTCTCTGGAGGGCCGTGCACATTATATTTCGTGAGAATATCAGTTTAATGCCAAGAGGGTGTTAGTAACATTAAGGAAGTAGCCCATGTGAAGTTTGGCCAAAAGTTGCATTGATGCTGGTTTGTAGAACCATTCATGAAAGATTTTATACTGAAATTGCGTGGTATAGCTTTTTTATCTTCTGTTGTTGACTGGGTATTTTTCAACCCGGCATCTGGTGACGTCATTGTTTATCACGAGTGCTTGCCTTGCCAAATGGGCTCCTATTAATGGCGTTTACGAACGGACTTTTGGCAACATTTTCAGAAGGAAAGCGAGCACGGTGTCATTGTACTCTCTGCAAGAAATCCGACACTCCTTCCTATACGTGTCCGTAAACACGACGTGTTATTATTTTTGTATTTGATATGGACGATAATTCATACGCGGTAATGCCACGAGAAGGGTAAATGTTTTTAGAAATATGAGCAAGATTAAACGCCATGTTTTGTTCGACACACAAGTTTACGTTAGTTTTGGCTTTTGATCCGCTT
This sequence comes from Ophyiulus pilosus, assembly GCA_033995625.1. Lineage (NCBI taxonomy): Eukaryota > Metazoa > Arthropoda > Diplopoda > Julida > Julidae > Ophyiulus > Ophyiulus pilosus. Next base: position 6,461 of record JAUJYV010000549.1, on the reverse strand, counting down.
CAAGCATTTGTTTTTTAGAAAAATGTATAACAATTCAAATCAACTCTCGGTACCATCAACATGTAACAGTACACAAATATGGACTTAATTAGTAAAGGAGGACGCCACCGTGTATAAAAGTGCCTCGATAATATTACCAAAAAAATCATCCGAAAAACTGAATTGGCAATTCTAAACGGCACTTTGATGACAAACAACCCCCGGAGATGGAATTGCAGCCTGATATCGGCGTGTTATTTAACGCCCCGCTAATGTCATTGCGCCGCATAATAATAATATAATAATTTTAACTCTACGGGCAGACGAAGCAACGCCATTAAAATGGTGCCCACAGGGTTGCTAATGCAAATGAGCACGGCAACGGTAATTTCCTTAATACGAGGCGCCTATCAAATGACGTCATCGTTAGGTGTCTGAAGTATATTTTAACGCTGGTATATCACGTTTAATATTCCGGCAGTTTTGCCTCGTGTAATTAGGCCTGTTTTGACACTGAGACACGAAGGAGCATTAATAAAATAATACCTGAAAGTGTCGTTTGCGGGGAGCCCGATCATTCGAGCTCATCAAAGAGCTCTTAACGAGTCGTTAAATGCGCACTTTCGTACTGTGTTTGGACCCAGCATCGCCTTAATTGAATAACGAGTTAACAAATTTATGAATTGCAAATCTATTTGCGTGGGTGGGATTTTATGGCCAACTTTGAATGACCCAAATCGTGTGTTTTCATGCTTATATACATCTACAATGTATATATGTGCGAGCATATTAACGATTATTATCTAATTTCATAATTAAATTCGCATCATTTTTGTTTCAGTAATCGTAAACGAAGGCCGAGCTCACCAGATGGCGACGTCGACGTCCTGGACGACTGCAGCGCCGCCATGGTGCTCATGTCCTTATCTTGTAGCCCCAAATCACCCAGGCTTCCAAACTACATCTCGGATACAGGTAAGAAAAAGTATTGTGTATTGTTTTTGTTGTTGTTGTTGTAATCTTGATGAAAGTATTGTCAGCAAATTTCGAACTGTATTCCAAATATTGTGTACTTTTTAATTGCTGATATTGCTAGTGTATTAGGGGAATCCCTTATGCAACCTGTTCATTGGGATTGCATTTGAATAGGGCCTGGTTTTTAGGTTTTTGCGGAACGGAAGAGGGTGGCGTTGGCATCGCCCCGGTATTTACCTTGTTCCCACAATGCATCATTGGCTCTGAATGAAGTGTAATTGGCCGTAATACCAGAAACCATTGAAGTTAACGCGCATTACGTGTCGGGAATTAAGGGTGTTGTGCCCGGGGCGGAATCGCTAATTGCGACCGGAAGTCGCCATTTTGAATTTTCTGCAATGAGCCCACCTTTATGCGACTGAAAACATTTGAATGTGACGCTTGCACTAGACTTGCATGGCCTTTTCACAGATGGGACTGTGTTTGCAGTAACATCCTGGTATTCATGATAACAAGTGTTGTAACGAGTTAATGCTATTTGCAGATATATTAGAAATACGTCTTTCTAAAGCGTATACCATCCAACCCTTTGCTATTTAATTAATCCATTTTTTTATTGTTTCCACAACTGCCAAATAAAAGCAGTAAATAAAACCGACCGACGTATTGGTAAATGGTGCAAAATCCATTGACGAAAATCCTATTCTTGATGGATTCTACACATACGGTAATAGTTAGTTTCAATTTAACAAAGACCTCTGCAACCAGCACTGTAGATTTATCATGAATGGGATGATGAGCTCATAACAATTATAACGATTAATTGGCGATGTCACCATCCGTGACATTTCCTCAGTTTTATTGTTGTCAAACTATTTCCCCTCTTGTGATAAAACGATGTACAGGGTGCGTCAGAAATTACCGTACTTGACTTGTACCTAACGGGAAACGGCCGTGTATAGTACATAAGAAATCATTAAGAATCTCTGCTGCGTTCTTTCTATTCGTACAATTTTGCAACTCCAATGTGGGATGGATGCTTGTGTAACTTTAGGAATGGTAGTTAATACTCAAATTTCCCACAACTGGAAATGGGGAAATGCATTTAGATGTCGAAAATAGCTTGGCGGCCATTGCGAATGAGCATCATCTTAAACCGCATTGGCCCGCTCTCAATACTTTGACCTTCAGGGACTTGCGTAACGTCAATTCAATGTGTGGCGCAACTGGCGAACAAAACTCTATTTACGAGAATTGGGTTTGATAACTCGTAATATTTGATATTGTTTTCGTCATCGTCTACATTGAGAAAGGATGCTTTCAATAAATAATCTAGAATGGAAATTTTTAAGCAATTAATCTAGTAAAGCTTGTACATTGGTTATCACTCGAGCAGTGTAATGCACCAAGAATGAATAATAATAAGGCTGGAAACAGGCGTCAGGCTAAACAATTGCATTTAATCATAATTGAGCTTCTTTAAACTGAATTTATCGAAGTGATCCCGCTGTTAAAATAACCAAAAAGATTGTTATTGTAAAGCAGATATACATGTAAGGTCTTAATTGGCAAGTGCTTTTTAGTAAATCTGTGACGGCAAGGGTCCCAAATCTGCATCAAACAAGCAGTGGTATATGGCAACGTTGTAATGTTAGCAGTTAACCTTTCGTGCGAAAGAAATAATAAAAAAAAGAAGAGCCATCCAATGTTGTTTTTATAAAAAAAAATGTTTAGTAAATTAGTGTTTTGCAGTTCTACTCGGGGGAAAAAACGAAGCTTTTTTGTGTTTGAAACTTAAGAGGCCATTCTCCCGAACCATAGTTACGTAAAACCCGAGCGTGTATACTGTGTACGCATTTGAAATTTACTATTAGAATGCACGTAAAAGCATAATTTCAGCATGCATGTTGTTATTTATCGTTGTTTGTTGGCGTGACAATGCTTCATTTAAGACAAATCGACGGCTATTTCCGTTTTTCCTGCACATTTGCACCACAAGAGGGGCAATGCGCTTTCTGGGCGTAGTCTCCATTGGCCCGGAACCTCCACTACTGGCTACTGGAAGCTTTAGGGACTTTCCCTATTCTGCCCGGAGGTGGATTTTAGGAAAGCGTCAACAGAGCGGGGTTATTAAATTTCGTGTAGCCAATTATTTTAATACCACATCTCGGACAAGAAACGCGTTGTTTTATTATTTGTTACTCATCATTGAGACATTCCTTATGGCCTGGGCAACAGGATGTGCCGGGGTTAGAACACCCATCGTATGCTAATGTAGCCAATTAACCACGTCGTTCTGGTAGCTAAAGGTTTGCCCATAACCTCTAATTATTCAGCACTTGTCATTGCAACAAGCTAAATTAATCGTGTTTAAAACAGCTTAATAACTTCTCTATTCGTGTTATTAACTACATAAAAGGGTGAATTCGGATAGAAGACAGAAGAAGACATTTCAACATGGCCGCGCGCTTCTATCTTTACTGTTCGAAAATGTCACGCTAAAAGTTCATACGCCACCAGGCGGTGCTGAACAAAGGCAAGAGTTTGGTGACACACGTCAGTGATTCATGTCGGATTGTTGCTAAATTTTCAATTTTTGTGTTTATGAATAAGGTTTTAAGTGGAATACTCATAATGTTTACGGTTACAGACCACCTTAAAATCTGCCAGCATTTTTGTAAATGTTATTGATGGCGACGACTTAATTCCCAAAGAATTTTTGGCGGGAGGTTGGGTGTTTAACCGAACGTCTATTTTTCTTTTCCTGATCTCAGCTTGCATTAATCAAATATGTCGGGCCATGATTTATATCCACGATGTCTATATTTAACTTTGGCTATTTAATGATTGGCCCGGTGAATTGGAGCATGGTGTGCATACGTAAACGCTGATATTTCCATTAGCTTCGATTGTTACTGTATCATTGAGGTCATCATCGTGTGTTATTAATTGCATCGGATGAATTTGCAAGGATAGCACCTTCATTATTATTTTTATTTCGTAAAAAAAAAGTGGGTCAGCTGGTTGCTATATTATACGTTTTCAAACTGCGGCAGGTCACTCGCAGGGAGAATATATAAAAAAAATTGAACACCATCGTAAATAACCCTTTCATATGTTAAACCTTTTTTTTTTTACTCCTGGCTTTTAATTTTCCGTCTTTATGGACTTACCTCATTAATTAAGGAAAGTGACCTGAAAAAGGGAATATATTTTTTTTACGTGAGGCGCATTCATACACGAACGATGACGTCAAAAGAGGCAACACAACTTGTTTGGGACAGACGTTAAAATCCTAAAACATCACAAGTATCTAGAGATTTTTTCGCTAAATTAACAATGCATATTGTTGTTGTAGTTTGAAAAGCAGGAACCAATCCTCGATATTTATGTTTTTGGTGTTATTTTTCCTTTTAGTACCAGGTGCAAAACTACACGAGAGCCCTCTACGTTCGGTTTCTCGCTCTAATGCACTCGTGAGTGGTTTTTATATCGCATAAATGCGCTCATAAATTTTAATCCTAAATGCAGCTGAATCACGATTATGGCGGCTTTTTTTTCCATCCTGATTTTTAATGTTGGCCTGTGTCGACATGCCGGCCGGCACAGTTTTTAATTGCCTCGTGAGCTTTTTAATTTTTATTTTCAAAAAGCGCAGCACGCATACCCACCAACAGTGTGTAGCGTCCAAAATGGAAATGAAACCTATTCATTATTTGATATGAGGATGTAATGTTTAATCTGACCAGTACAGCTTAGATCCCCCAATGCAAAACGTTGAATTTCGGTTGACAAATATCAAGTTGACAATCGTTGGTTTAATGTTGGCAGACAACGTTTGTCAACAACTATAGTTGCAAACGTTAAAAACAAATTAACATACTAACACTATACAATGTATATCTGATCTCGTAATATTAAATCAAATAGATTCGTATAGTGTTTACTTGTAGAAGCGAAGGCAATCATTTCATAATTGTAAATTTATTGTTGACATTTCGTTGGTTAAACGTTGCCGGAAGACATGTAATATGTACGTTGGCCCAAAACATATGCATCCAGTATATGCCAATTGACTTGACTTGAGCCATATTGGCTCTAGAAAGTAAACACTTTAATTTTCTATTATCGCAAAGACATTGTCACGAGAGGTCTGAATTGCCAAAGTCAAAAACTAAAAAGTTTGAATTGCCGTGCAGTGAAATATGTGGAAATTATGCCTTGTTGGATTTTTGGCGTTGACTGTTCAACGACTTCGTGACAGCAAATGCGTGGCATTCATCGACCAATAAAATATGGATCCGTGGGATCGTAGTGATTAGTTGAGGTTTATTTTTTCTCTTTTCCTGGCTTTTTGAGTTAGACAACCCCAGGGTATTGAATAACGAAAGTGCACAAAAGATTTGACGAAATATCGAAGGTATGGCGGCCGCAACTTTGCCCACTGGCATTCACCACGTTTTTATGTTTCGGAAGGAGGAGGAGGGTGGCGCCCCCTGGCCTCCGGGTCATTTGTGATCCCGTTTTCCAGCGCTAGGAGGGTAGGGCTGATCGGGGATGAATTGTCACTTCCGGGACATGGCTCCCATATTATGCGGTCTCTTCAACGGTGCGTGCCCTCCATCGTCATTCGCATTCAGAAGATGTCCGCCTAAAGAGAGTTCTTCCAACCCCCCCCCCTAATGGGAGGCCCTCTCGAGGGCCTTTCGCGCAAAAAGCATCGAAACCCATTTGGGATGTGCGATGTTGGGGCATTTCTTCCCCATTGCGCTGATTCGATCGCCTTTCGAAATAAAGAGGAAAATATATTCACGCAAATTTAGGAAATGCTCTTACAGTCGAATGTGTTCTTATTGCGCGAACTCTTTTTGCCCCCTTTTTGCGCGAAAGGAGTTGTTGGTTTTTTTCATTTTGCAGGACCAAAGAGAATTATTTTAATGAGCCAAATCGGGTTGAGTGGGTCTCCCATCTGTATTTTTTTCATTATTGGAGCGTAATTTCCGTTTTACGCAGTTTTATGAACGTCACATCGTTTTGCCGTGCCATATATTAAAAATATATGGCGTCGATAAAAAGCCTCCATTTGCATTTCAAATGGCGTATAGTAACGCATATTTTTATGCGCAACCTCGATACGCTTCTAGCGCCATTGTCAATATTTAAGGCACAGTCCGCCTCCAAATATTTTCCATAGGCTGATAGGTGGCGTTTTCGATCATTTTAGATGCCTCAATTTAAACATTCGTGCCCTGTATTATATATTAGAGAAATTGAGCCAGCCAATCCCTTACCGTTAACATTGACGTTAGAGGCGGGAAGGGAAAAACCACGCTTGCGCACTAATGACGCTCAGTTAGTTCATTGGGTAGTTCTGTTCGTGGCTTCTTCCTTCCCGCCTCTAACGTTAAAGTTAACGTTAGAGGATACTAGAGAGTTTGAGCCAGCCAACGCCTTAACGTTAACGTGGGGAAGGGAGGAGCCACGGTCTTAACTACCCAATGAACTAA
>JAUJYV010000548.1:0-36722 GCA_033995625.1 Ophyiulus pilosus | reverse complement strand
GTTTAATTCACGAACTGATAAATTGCAGCTATATATTCAGGTGCAAAAAAGTGAAATGACTTTAATCTAATTTCAGATAAAAACATTTATCAGTACAATATGGGTAAATAATGTGCAAAATGTCAAATATAACATCATTTTATGCAAAATATGACACATCTGTCAGTGTTTTTAGTGCTCCCATTATGTGAATTTCAGCAAATGGGCAAACAAAACAACAGCAAAAACATAATCGAGCATATACAGGTACTCTTTTTTTCAAATATAAACAAGGATTAAACTCTTTGAGATTAAAGATGATAGTTTCAAGTTTGAAACTTAATCAAAGTATCTGTAGCCTCCTAAAATGGCAACTGGACTTTGTCCAGATTGTCTTGTATGGATTTTTTAAGTTGAATTTCAGTGATGCGTGCAAATTGTTTCTTGAAAACATTTGTAAAAAAATTCGAGAAGAATTCCAGCAAAAAGTCAAACGAGCCCAAGCCATCCATGTCCAAGGCAATTTTTTCCAGCTTTGTGATTTTTAGTTCCTGGAGATGTGGGTGACTGTTAAGTTCGTTTTCTTGGGTGGCAGTCATCATCAAACTGAGGCCTTTAACGAGGAAGTGCACGTCGCCTTTCCTCGACACCTTCATCAGTGTCGCATCCCAGTTGTATCCACCTTCCAGGTTACTGAATCCCAACTCTGCCGTTGCTGTCAAGGAATTTTCTTTGAAAAACATTTTGATTGGTCCTGTCCTATGAAGAGTGGACAGACCTCGCACGTAGCCTTTGTTGAGGGTAATGTTGCCTCTTATGATCATGAATAGAATGCGCCTGTTGAAGCTCTGTTGGAAATCAGGTGCATTGAATGGGTCGAAACCTTTCTCACGAAGCTGAGTGGCTGCATTGGCAATGGCCAAATCCAGTGGCGACCTCGATTCCGATAAAACTGGTTGTGGCGGCAAAGTTTGGAATTGTTGATTGAGAACAGTTTTCATTGTGGTCTCCAGTTGTTCGAGAACGGAAGGCTTAATGCTCTCAAATATGAGTCTGCTCAGTGCATTCAGCAGTGTGTTAGAAAATGTGGACGCTGCCCCACCACCAAAAAGCTTATCGAAATGCACTTGGATGTCTCGGACGTTAATATCAAGATTGATGTTGTCCACCTCTAAAATCCCGTTGTCATTGACCTTTAACTTGATGCTGCCTGGCACGTAAGCACCGATAACTTTCATCCAAAAGTCTCCTTCTCCTTTCACTTTGACAATGTACATTGTGCCGTTCAACTTATATTGACCCGAGGTTTTCAACGTTGATAAGTTCATTCCAATTGTCAGATTCATGTCTTCAAGATTGGCGGAAACCTCATCGATGTAAAATGACGACAAGCCAGCAATGCTCATGTTCCACAGCATGACATCAGCATTGACATACCCTTGTTTCACGGTCGTGTTAAAATCCGGGACATCCATAGGGTCAGCAATTTCAACTCCAGGGATTTTTAAATCACTTTGATTTCTCATTTGAAGAAGAACGTTCCGAACTGTTTCCTCTAGAGATTCTTCCCGCATGAGTTGATCATATATTGCAGAGTCGTCTGAAAAAATAAATGATCGTTTTTATATTGGAATAAGTGGACAATACACGCCACTAATGTTTCCCTCATGATCAGTGCTCAGTGATTTAAAAACAAAAATAACAATGAAACTATAGTGTCTGTGATGCCATGTTGACGTAATATTCCAAACATGCTAATTTCAGGTTTAGTTTATAGAGTTTGCAACATTTTCTTACTTGAACCATTCAAGTTGTCCTCACTTCCATGGTAGTCTTCATTTTCTGAAATGAAGCGAGATTTAGAAGTCACTTTAATAACAAGAATTATTGCAGGATAAAAATGAATTCCTACGCTTCAATAGTTGAATTCACTCGTAATTAAAGTATGAAGCTAAATGTGTTATTTAATAATTTGATATTTTTTGGTCTATTTTTAAACCTGAAACATGCAAACAGCATGATATAACTCAGAGAAATTTATTATTATTTGACAAGCATTAATTCTAATCAGAAACAACAAGTAAATTCATATATAAGGGTCCTAAAAAATCTGGAGAATATTCAAAATTACCTTGACTGGAAAGTCCAGTAACTGTAAGTAAAAGAAGCCCCAACAAAACTGGCAAACGCTTCTCGTTTAACATTTTCATTTTACACTGTAAAAATGAATTAAATAACAAATTAAAAATAATGTTCATTGCACTATCATTGTGAATGGCTCATCCCATGACAATTGTGAGGGTCAACAATTTGGTCAATTTGGACGAACGTTTGGTGTTAGAAATTTGCATTAAATTGGGATTTTCAAGATGCGTCACCTAATACTATTTGAGTAAAACGCCCCAAATGAAAACAGGATTTAAAACGTAATGTAATGGATCATCGCTATGGACTACCAATTGCGTGCCTCTCCTAGCATGCAATCACTTAGGTTATAGAGCAAGTAAATAATGGTTTCATATCTTTGGGAAATATATGAATTAACGTTGAAAGATGAAATATAAAATTCCAGAAATCAACGTTTTAGCTAGGTTACAGTTACTGAAAAGAGTGATTCAAACATTCAAACAAAGCTACTCACATGGTGCAAGATTTACAGTTGCTCAATCGCCGTCCAAAACTAAAAATCAACTTTGGCCAAATGACATTAGCTATTTACTGAAAATGCTTCTCCCACATTGGTCCCCTTTTCCTCTGATCGCTAGTGGTGATTGTCCAGAAATTGACCTTTGAGATTAGCTATGATCTTTCATTTCCTTTGGATATTTTCTAACATATTACTTTTCGAGATTCAGAGGCTAAGTTTATAGATTAAAGCTGGCATCCGGGGTCCTATATAGAAATAATGGTCTGTTCATTTTTCGTTTTTATGTGATTTATTTGAAAATTAACCATTCATATTCTGTCCTTTATGTCGTTTCTAATTATGAAATTAGGTGGGGATAACGAGAGGGTTTCCGCTGAAGAAATGGATGAACGCCGGCAGCAGAACATCGCCTATGAATATTTATGTCACTTGGAAGAAGCGAAAGTGTAAGGATGCCAATATTCTCGTGAAACTATTCGTGCATGCATTTGTAGGCCAACTGTAAGTAGGCATAATAATTGAAATTATTTTTATCTAAGTTGACTTGAGGAAGTCAAACGAAATATCAATCAGTTTCCGGGAAATTGTCAAGTTCCCCATCACTCCGATCTACCCGTATTACGCAATTCGAAAAGTGATGCTTGATGTGATGTAGCCCCATAGCTAAATGAACATTATTTTGATTCTGCGTAGATCTCCTGATGTGAAAGTGCCCTATTGCTACGAAATAAACAATAAATTGTTTTTGAATTGTAAATTTATTTTGGCATTTTGGAAATTTAAAACTTTGCATGTCAAAGTTTTACTTGGAAACCTCCAAATGCCTTGTGGCTATATTTACAATATACAATACCAATATATTTATATTTATATTTTTTTGCAAATTGCCTGTGATTGGGCTCCTTCCTCTCTAAATAATTGGATATTTACTGTATTCCCTTCCATAAACGACATGTGAAAAATGGGTGACGTGTGTACATATGTTCGGTGACTAGTAAAATGATCTTTCATTAATTTATTAAAATGTAAATTTGTTAATTGCAAATTCAAAACTTTGCATTGATTTGACATATGCGATTACAACTTTAATACAATAATTTTCGTTTCAACAGTTGGATAGAAGCCTGCCTCAAAGAAGAATTGCCACCCACCACTGAATTCGAAGAATATATTCGAAATGGTGTTTGTTTGGCAAAACTTGGTCATTTCTTTGCACCCAAGGTCGTGCCATTAAGAAAAATATATGACATCGATATGATAAATTATAAAGTTAGTTGATGGCTTGCTGTAATATTGTAATGATTTTCTGTTTTAATTGAGTATTTTTATTTTAAGTAATTTTCATTTTAAATAATTCATTTTAGAAAAAAGGATTGCATTTTCGACATACTGATAACATACATCATTGGTTAGCAGCGGTACAATCCATAGGACTGCCAGAGGTTGACATGTTTGTGCCTATCTGGAATTTTTCTTAACTTCCAATTTCCATTTTTTTCATTTAGAAAATGTTTGCTTTTTATAGGCAATTGTACCAGAAACTACTGATGTGTATGACAAAAAGAACATGCCAAGAGTTGTTTACTGTTTGCATGCTTTAAGGCAAGTCATGTTTTATCAGTAATATCTTATTTTAAATTATATATATTCAGTAATATTTATGCTTTTGTTATATTGATTGATTGATTGATTTTTCTTGGTTTCAAATATCCTATTTATTTCTGTAGTTTGTTCCTTCATAAACTTGGATTAGCACCACAAATTCAAAATTTATTTGGAAAAGTAAATTTTACAGGTAATAAAAATATTTTTCGTATATTAAAGAATTTTAAATTACAAAATTATAGTCTGTAAATGTCCATACATAAACAATTTTGAAATACTACATTTACAAAAGTAATATTTGGTATTACTTTGTATTTTAATCATAATTTCGCAAATTGACTTATAATGAAAAATTCGTTTACTTTGCATTACTATCGTTTCACAAAATAACATCGATTTTTTATTAGAGGAAGAAATAAGTGCCATGCGTCGTGAATTGGAAAAGTATGGCATACAGATGCCAGTTTTTGGCACAATTGGAGGCATTTTAGAAAATGAGGTATTTATACAATAGTTGATGCTATGCTAGCTTTAAAATTATCAACTATTATAATGTCTAATTATGGATTGTTTTCACTTTATCAGATGCCTGTCGATGAAGCTTCAAGTAAGTGGTATTTGCAAGTGAAAATAAAAATAAAGTGGTGTTTGCAATTAGAAAATAAGTTTATTTTTTGCAGTGCATGCAGCAGTGATTGCAATTAACGAGACCATTGACAGGCAGGATACGCAAGAGCTGTTAAGCGTGTTGCAAAATCCATGTGCTCTTCTTCAAGATATTAAACCATCTGCCATTGACTTGTATCAGGATATTCTTGCTCGTACAAAGATGGAAAAAGTGGAAAACAGAAGGAACATAGAACTGGGTTTGCAGGAAGTAAACGATGTGTACGACGAGATGTTAACCAGATGCGAGATCCAGCAGTGCCTTAATCAAATCAATAGTAAGCCAATTTGATTTATGCAGTTATTATTTTTAATGCTGTTTTAAAATTTTTGAGCTGACATTTATTTTTCTAGATGAAGTTGCATTACAAAGTATCAAAGAATTTTTGGAGAACCACGATAATCTATCTTTGCTCAAAATATTAAATATGAACACCCTTGGGCTAAAAAATGTTTTGCCAAAAAATGTGGATTTGTACGTAAAGGAACTGACAAAATTAATCACGTGCAACACAGTAAGTATTTATGCTTTTACTTTTGAAATTATCCTAAGGTGGTTGCGATTTTTTTGGCTAAACATGAACTTTTGTTTTGTAGGACAATAAAAGTGAAAGTCTGCTTACCAGAGAAAACATCCAAGAAGCCTTGCATACTGCCAATGAGACTGGAGATGCCATTGAATCACGTAATATATTTTTTAAAAAACATGAAAAAAATGTTAGCAAATTTTATTTGCATTCAGCCAAGAAATGTAGATTTCCATTATTTTTTAGGTACTTATGCAGTTAAATCCATCAATGATGCAATTGAACGGGGGAGTTCCGAAGAACTTCTAAGGGCTTTGAAATGTAGCGAAGCCCAGTTGCCACCTGTGCTTGATTTTGCGGCTGAGCTTTATTTATTAGAATTTTCAAACATCAGACTAGAAAATGGTGTACGTAATTCACATTATCAGCATTATTGTATAAATCAATTGAAATATATGTTAATTGTGATCATTACTTACTCGTTTTTACTGATTTAGACTGATTTGAACTATGAAGAATTGAACGGGGGCGTTATTGGTATTTATTTGCCATACATTTAATTATATTTTTATCTATGAATACCGGACACATATTGAAATGTTGTTTTTGTAGTTTTATCTGCTGTTGCAATGGTCAATTTCTATGCTGAAGCTGGTGATTTTGAAGCCCTATATTCAGCTTTAATTAACGACAACGTCCACTTAATGGGAGTAGACCCTGATTGCAAGTGGAGGTATCACGATGTTTTGCTAGATGCAAAAAAACAGAAGTCATTGGTTAGTGTCAATCAATTTCAAACTTAACTATTTTACAATTGTGGAGTTGTATGACTAATACTGAGTCTTTTGTAGGAGTCAGTGTGTCCACTTCTGACACATTTACAAATACAAGAATGCATAATCATTGCAAACCAAGAATTTCAGGAGGAGCATGAAAGTAAGTATGATTTCTTATTAAAATGATGTAATGTAATTAATAAAATAATTAAAAATATTCATTGTTATCAAATTTTAAGTTATTCAAAGGCTGTCCTTATTCAAGGTGGTTTATCACATTTATTTTAAATAATCACGCTATGCATATATAAACTTTTGCGTGATTTAACCATTCAGACTGCCTTCACTTTAGGAAACTATGGTACTTGATACATGCACTACTTTGGTCTATTAAAATGAACAAATGGTACATATCGCTTTTCCAGAAATTTGTTCAATACAAGATATCAATGATGCCCTGAGACTGGATGACCCTCAAGTCACGCTTGATACTCTTCGTAGCCCTATTGCTGGACTAAGGAATGTCAACCCAGCAAGTCCAATTTTATATCATCACATGTTGTTGAGGGAACTAGCTGTAAAAGCTACAGTGAGTCAACCAACCATGTTATTTTTGTTGCATGCGGAAGCTTAATTTGTCTTAGATTTGACAACTTCCTTTTAATTTTTCACCCAGGAAATTTCAGACCCTGATGAATACCCAATGCTGTGGATTGATGAAGTACAGGCGGTTGTTGATAAATCCAATAAACTTGCACAAACTGCTCTTCGATGTTAGTAATTGAAACGGAAATTTTTTAATAGTAGTGGCAGTGTCAGTCTGTTGCAAATGCTAATCTGAATTTTCATCTGTTGAATTTAATTAGGTTGTCGAGGTGTAGCGGAAATTAATGCCGACATCGATGAGCAGAGCACGGAAAAATTGAACGCAGACATGCTTAATCCTGATGTACACTTATTAGGCATTGTTCCTGCTTGCATGGAAACTTATTTGAAATGCCTTACATTACTTAAAACTGAGAAATCGGAAAAAGGTTGTTATTATATGTTCCTAAAAGTTACCAGTTGTATAATTTTGGTTCTTGTTATGTGAAAGTATGGTTTCTGTCTTATTTAGTCTCCGAGAACTGCCCGTGGATTGAATATAACAGTAAAGAGGGGATTGTGCTGCATTATAACGTAAAGACGGAGGAAGCACATTGGACTCCATCACAAGGAGGATCTACTACTTGCCTCAGCAAAGATGAAATTCAGGTACATGTGCTTGCAACTCTTTGCTCTGTCAAATACGATTTAGTTGAATATTAAGAAAGTGAATAAAGTAGAATAATGTAATTTAAAAATTTGACAGGATTTCATAATTATACAAAGTTTTAATAGTCGTGCATGTGTTCTGTTCTTGTTAGTCTGTGATTTATACGGTGACATCGGAATATGATCGACAGTTAATGTATGATGCAGCAGAACCACAAATAATTCAGCTGCAGGCTTTAGTACGTGGATATTTATTTAGAAGGCTTCATAAAAGACGCGTTGAATACCTGCATTCTCAAAACGATTCTGTACTCAAATTACAGGTATTAAAATTGCATTTTTCAATGGGGGACATGACTTGAAAAAGAAACTATAAATTCATACTTATATCATTTTCTTTATCTAAAAATTGTCTTCTTCTAAAAATAAATAAATAGGCTTGGTGGAGATGCTGCAGACAACAAAAAATTTACCGAGAACGAATTCTTTACCTCAAGGACAATATTCCTAAAATTGTGAAGGTATATAAATAATACATGCATATTTTGTCTCTGCCAATTTGTTTTCAAGACATGTAATTGCAAAGGAATTTACATACTTGTTTGCTATTTGTCAAGATTCAATCCATGGTCAGAAGATATTTAGCCATGAAAAAATACCGCGACCGACAGGATTTCTTTAAGAAAAATGTGCGAGCTGTTAATTACGTGTGTATCATTTTAATGAGTGCCAAACTTATTTGTTCTAACAAGCTATCTGTTTTCCATCAAGGTTCGATCCATCATCAAAATCCAGACAAATTGGCGAGCCTGCAAAACGAGGAAAGCTTTTCAAGATCTTCGTACGTGCATTTTTGATACCAGATTTTATTCTCAGTATAGAAATTGCCAACGAACCTATCCGTTTTACTTGCGTGCACTTGTTTAAGACGTATGCGACAACAATTTATAGTTGCTCATATTATTCCAGGAAATTCTGATAAACCGGCATTTCAGTCAGTTCAGATGTTTGTACACTTATTGGATATTAACAATTTGGATTTCTCTGAAGAATTGGGTAACTTTATACATATAATATTGTATATTTATACTGAATGGCATTATTGGTTTATTATACATTTCTTTGTAAACATCCGAATTAATTATGTATTGTTGTCATGAATATTTATAGAGTTAAATCACTTGAAAGGAGAAGTGGTGAAAACAATCAGGCATAACCAACAACTAGAGAAAGATCTGGCTATCATGGATGTAAAAATTGGTTTGCTTGTAAAAAACAGAATCACTTTGCAGGTCAGCAAAAGTTTACTGGCATTTTAGCTCCCCCTCACACTATATGCTAAATCTGAAGTTATCTTGCAGGATGTGGTTGCTCACGGGTCTAAGATGGACAAGAAATCAAAAGAAAGTCGGGAAGCCGTATTTGGTATAACAGGGCACCACGGATTGAAAACCTTAAGCAAAGATAGCCGCTTAAAAGTGGAAGCCTACCAGCACCTGTTTTATCTCATACAGACCGAACCACGCTATTTATCTCATCTAGTAACATTTATGTTACCAAGTGCTAAAACAAAGTTCATCGAATCTATCGTGCTTACACTTTTTAATTATGCATCAAACCAACGAGAAGAGTATTTATTACTGAAATTATTTCAAGCGGCTTTAAAGGAGGAAATAAGGTTGCGCTTATTAAGAGAAAATTGTGATTTGAGCAATTAATGTTCGTAGTTTTGTAAAGTGAAATTGTTATTTCTAGTTCACGAGTCGATCAGCCGAGCGATATTATTACAGCAAATTCTCTGATCATCAAAATGATAGTAGGTTTCAACAGGTAAATATTAACGGATGCTTCTGGTCGTGTTTGCTTTATATGAATGTAAATAACCTTTTTGACTGCTTGCATTCCAACATTATCAAATTGCTGCATTTTTTCCCCCTAGGAATAAAAGAGGCCAGAGTTCACTTAGAGAAATCTTAAGCCCTCTCGTACAACAAGTGCTGGATAATAAGAAATTACAAATCAACACCAATCCAGTAGAAGTGTACAAGGCTTGGGTGAATAAATTGGAATCAAAGACCGGAGAGTTGAGGTACATTTAATTTCATTTAGATGAGATTAAAAGTTCATTTTTATATCCCAATTTAGTTCCAAAGTATGTTATGTTATTTTAGTGGGCTGCCTTACACGGTGACTCAGGAAGATGCTTTGAAACATGAGGATGTTGTTACCGAATTAAAGGAATCTTTAATACGTCTTAAAGAAACCACTTTGTTGTTTTTTAATTCCATAGTGAACTCATTGGACAAGCTTCCGTGAGTAGTTTAAAAATATTTCAATTGAAATTTTTCATGCATCGCATTTGTCACTCATCTTTTCTTACGTTTCTTGAAAGATATGGCATTTTGTATATGTGCAAGGTATTGAAGAACAGTCTGGAAACTAAGTTTCCCGATGCACCTCAAAAAGAAATATTAAAGGCAAGTATTATACCCTTACAGTGTATGTTTATATTGTTGACATGCTCTTTAAATTTTCTTTTATTTGTCTTTGAGATCCAAGAAAAGGTTTCATCCATCAAGTATGATCTTGCTATTAATATGTAATTTTCTTCACAGATTGTTGGCAATCTTTTGTATTATCGCTATATCAACTCCGCTATTGTTGCACCTGACGCCTTTGACATCGTAGATGTTGCAGTTACGCAGGCACTTAGCATTGATCAGAGAAGAAACTTGGGCTCAATTGCCAAAATTTTACAATTTGCTACATCCAAAACCGGTGTACGTAAGCTTTTAAATAATATGTAGCTTATAATCGATTTTGCATAATTTTATGTATACTCGTTTTATTACTAGTTTGGTGATGATAGTCCTCACTTGGTATCCTTAAACACATTCATTATTGAATGTCACGAAAAATTCAAGTAGGACATAATTTAATATCCTAGTTGAGTTTGATTTCTATGTATTCCTTTATTTATTTATTTCTTCCATTTTACTATAGGACCTTTTTTGAAGCTGCATGCAGCACTGAAGAATTGGAAGATCATTTTAAAATTGATGAATATACTGAGGCAACAATGATGACAAAGCCTGTTGTTTACATTTCGCTGCAAGATATCTGCGGGTTGCATCAGGTATGATTTGAACAGCGAGGGTATATTTTTGTAACTTTTTTATCCAACTATTAATTTTCATTCTGTGCGCAATCAGCTTCTTTTAGAACATGAAAACTTTTTGGCACCAGATCCTGATGATCGATTGCATGAACTGCTTGAGGATTTAGGTGAAAAACCGAGCGTTGAAGCTCTCATTGGTATGTGAACACGGGACGTTTTTATCGCTTTATTATACATTTCTATGCTTAATATAAAACACTGTCACATCCAGGTGAATCTTTGGATAATCTCTCATCTGTGCAGTTATCCAAAACAGAAGTGTGCCTGATGCTTACAAATAAATTTGAAGTTCCTGAAAGTACAAAAACAGAGATAAATAGGTTATACGTCAGGTGAATTGATTGTACAATTTTTTTTTCTCGTGACAAAGTCTGTAATAAGCTTAGGTTGATACAGTTCTAATCCGTTTTGTACCATAGAACTAAACAAATGATAGTGGATTCCATGCACTGCGTCGAGGTTGCAAACATACCTGAAATGCTTAAAACAAGGATTGGAGTAGATCAGGTTTGTATTGTAAAATTTTACGTGTAATCTTAGGTGGTTTCGTGGAATGCAATAATTGAACTAATTTCTCCATTGATCAGAGCCAGAAATATGTCAAGCTAATGGAAAAACGACTTAAACAGAATGAAGGTGAGGAAAAGGAGAAGAAACAAAGGATTCTACATCGGACACCGTCTGATGTCGAAAGGTAAATGTCCGATTTTATTTGTGCTTTGTTGGACTTTTCGGCTTTTATTTAAATGTTTTCTAATGTAACAGATTCACACTGGAGGAAGTTGTTGACAAGATACGACATAACCTTAATTTGTTGGAATTGGAAGGTTACGTTTCCAGCAAAAACGATTATCAGGATATCATAAATGCAATATCTTTGGTAGGTTATTTCATTCCGCATTTTATACAATTCACATGTTAGTTTCATTCAAATATTAACCAATTTATTTTTTTTATTTTTCAGGACATCAGAAACAAGCGCCGATATCGATTGAGGCGCAAGCAGGACTTGATGCAACTGAAGGCTACGTTAACAAATTTGCAGACTAAGAGATCATTTTTTGAAGACCAAGTGGATTATTACAATCAGTACATAAAACAGTGTCTGGACAATATGGCCACTGGAAAAAAGTAAGTTGAACATTATTAGCATTTAATGGGTTTTATAAAATGCTGCATTATTAAGTTTTTTTTATTGTTGTTTATGTTTGTGAATTTACAGAAAATTAGGAAGAAGCAGCAGTCTGTTCTCAAGATCGTTTATTTCCAAAACTACTTTAAAATATACTGCAGCCAAACTTCACGAAAAAGGCATCATCATTAGCATGGAGGGTTTAAGCAAAAACCAGTCAGTGTTATGTATTATCTTTAAATTGAAATTTTAATACTGAAGGAAATAATAATTGTTGGTATTCTTACTATCTAGGTTCAAAAATGTCTTGTTTGAAATAACTCCGACAGACGTTTCTGGTGTTTTCACTGTCAAAGTGAAATATATGGGTACCAATTTGTCTGATGTTGAACTTGATATCCAGGTAAAATGTTATCAAATGTGGTTTAAGAAATTCAGTGTTAATTAATATATGAATATTTAATTTTTTTCAAACTTTTTTTTAGAATCTTTTAGAATTACAATACGAAGGTCGACCGGTGATGAAAATGTTTGATCGTGCAGAAGTTAATGTTAACTTGTTGTTATACTTGTTAAATAGCAAATTTTATGGCAAGTCAAAGTAAGAAAATTTACTACTGGTCTCTGCCATCAAATACCTCTAAGATTTTTTATGCATATGGTCACATTCCAATTATGGTTTGTATTTAAATCATAATCATTTACTTAAATAATTTGTACCTTTCTATTATTGATCAAAGATGTGCCTTAAATCTTGTTTCTAGTCTGGGTGTATAAAATTGCAATAAACCGATGATTCTGTTTTCTTTCAATTTATATTTGATTATTTGCTAGGAAAACTAGAATTAGTCAGCCAATTATTGGATCGCAAAATTACTTTCGATATACTAAGAGATGTTCGCAGTGCAAGAGATGTATTAGAAATGCTCGTCATATAGAGCAGATTTCTATTGGTCAAAATGTGAGGGTCTTTTTTTTACTTCATTGAAAAAATTAGAGAAACCAATTAGAAAAAATGTGTGTGCATGTGAGTTGAAAAATGTTGAAAATCAATGATGTAAACTAAATATATTAATAATAAAATTTAAATTTAATGAGTATTAGTTCCATTTTAGTTTCTTTTTAATTAATTAGACGTTAACGACTTTAAAATTTTGATTAGCTCTACAATATTCTCAAAATAAATTAAAATTGCTAGTTTTTCTCGTTTACTGCTATTTTTGGTACACCCGGTAAAGACTCCAGAATAACCAAAATGGCGTCGATTAGATCTTCGTTGCTTGGTGTAGGTCACTTATATAAGCGTGGAATATTGCTTTCAGGGTGAGTTTAAGCTTAAAATTAACTGCAGTATTAAAAAATACAGTCAGTTACATCGACATAAGCCAAAAAGTTAAGATTCGACACCGGTACTATTGCTTGACGTAGATTTGTTATGCTAACTAGGCAAAAGATAAAGAGGCCTAGATCTTCATGTTCGAACTTATTGACCTTCCTAGCCAAGTTGTACTGCAGTTCTGGTGCTGGGTCCATACTTCTTGACTTCTGTCAGTGCATTAAAATGTATGTTCGGGTATTCAAAACCATTTGGGTATCCGAATAAACAACATCTTCGAATGCTTTCGAATGCATCAGTCATAGTTTTATTCCATTTTCTTCTGTAGACGTTCGCTATCGACTAGTGCTCTAACTTATGAAAAAGAGTCATTAAAAAAAGATGCCATAGGTAAAAACGTATCGGAATATCTAATGGATGCAGAGGCTCAACTTCACCAGAAGCAGTTACAAGGCTTCATAACTGTATCAGAGCCAGTAGGTATCATTTCATGAGACGTTTGAAGTTGAAAAATAAGAGGGAATATTAATCAAATAAATACTCCCGCATTCCTGACAACATTTTTAATTGTATGGAAACAAATAACTTTTTTATAATAAAAATATTTCAGTATGCCAGATGTTTGAATGTTTGATGTTTGATGTTTGGAATTTTTTATCATTTAGATGGATATCAGCTCTGTGAGTGGAGTTCCTGAAGAGCACATTAAATCAAGACGAGTTTGCATATCTGTTCCAGCACGTACTGCCATGCAATCTGGGAGTCATAATACACATCACTGGAAAATTGAATTTGAAACTCGAGAGCGATGGGAAAATCCTCTCATGGGTTGGACCTCGACGTAAGTTCTGTGTTTCGTAGAATTGATGAAATGGGGTATTTATAATTCAGATTCGTGATTCTTAGCTGGGAACAGATTTATTTTCCGATTTATGATATAACGGAATAAGAGGAGTTTTTTTTAATATTTTAGTGGAGATCCTTTATCAAACACCCAAGTGAAGTTTTCTTCAAAAGACGATGCAATAGCGTTTTGTGAAAAAAATGGTGAGTAGTTCAATAATCAGTAATATTCAGAAAAAGTACAGCTTACTGTAAAATACTTTAATATTTTCTTTGTTTAAAGGATGGGAATGGTTTGTACAAGAACTACAGGAACCAAAACCTAAGAAGAAATCATATGGAGCAAATTTCTCATGGAATAAGAAGACCAGAGTTGACACAAAATGAATGGCATATGCTATCAATTAGTTTATTGTTTGCCTTAACAGAGTGGAATTGAAAGTAGGTAATTCAAGCATTTCCTCTCATATTACGAATATAATTTTAGCTAACTATTGACTGAATTGATTTAATCATGTAAATTAATGCTGATGAACTGGTATTACTTTCTGTCATACATTTGCCAGTAACGTACCATAGTATTGGATTGTATCATAAAAGTCTAAGAAGTTCAAAATAAATGTAGATAAATAATTTATTGGATGTGGGATACGATCGATTTTAATAATAAGTTTGACATGCAAAGACAATTGTAAGGATGAAATGTATATGCAGCATGCACATGCAGACTTCATCATTCACCATTTATTATAGGGCTAACCCAAAACAAATTCTTGCCGGACCAAAAAGGATAACTATTTTCATTATAAAACATTTAAACCGATATCCTGGTCAGGTGAGTTTAATTTATTTTCTAGTTATGTGGTTTTTAGACAAGATATCTTCTTTACTAATGATGCGATTTGACAATTTTACACCTTTTCAATTAATTTACCGTTAGTTTCAAAATTAGGAAAACACTGACATGTATGTATGGACCTGTCTCCTGCATCATGACTAATAATTATTTATTGGATACATGCACGTACTCCTGGTTTACTCAATCCACTATAATGTAACTCCAGTTTTGTAATCAATCATGTCACAATCATGGACAAGGGATTTTTCATTTTGCCAAATTAGTAATTTAGTCTTTTATACGTGTAATTCCTCTGCGTTATAATGGCTCTGCAAATATGGTGTATTTTAAATAATTTATAAATTAGGTTTCAGCGCCATATTTGGCTAAATTAAGCTGGTGAGGATTCCAACTATACTCCAACCATGTAGTCGAAATTTAAACTAGTTAATTTAATTACTTTTTATTCTGCTTTTTTTTAATTTAAAATTTTGCCTGAAGGCGGGGTTTTCAGAAAAATTACTAAATACAATTATAGGGAAAAATGGATATTTTTTTTTGCAATCTGGTTACGCAACCGAACGACGTCATGTTGTGATAGCTCCGTTACCAGATCACCGTCGCCATGCTATCTGCAAGTTGTCTGCTTCAGTCTTTTACTGGACTGGTATGATGGTGACGTCATCGACATACGCGATTTTATGTGAAAAGCGTTTTCGCCATCTCCGCTATGACGCAAAACCACGAGATTTCACCATTCTATGGGAAGCTATGGGCTATCAGGCAAAAACACGATACTAATCGATGACGTCACTCTTCCATTTATTTTAGATGCTGTACGTACATGACCATGGTACTTGCATGTTGTATGTGTAATCTAAAATAATGTGTAGAAGTTTATAATACTTACAATTACATTAGACAAAAAATATGGAAGTTATTTCAATTTTTAACTCTGCAAAGGATGGAAAACTGCACAGGCTTAAGGTGAGAACAACTTCAGGTGAAATTGGCGATATAACCTCGCTTAGACCTAATGTACAATGTACTAGCTATAGGAACCTGCAGAAGGAACCATTTTCTTTTTTCTAGAATATAATTCGTCCGATTTATTAAACGTACGTTTTAATCATGTAGTAATTATAGTGGAATTGAATTAAAAATAAAGTTAACCATTATAATCATTAACTGCTATATGATTGCCAATACTTATGCATTGATTTAATTAATTGGCTTATACTATGATTTGTGCACGACCTTTGACCTAATCTTAATGCAAGTTCATGCATATTGATGCTTTATTCCGGTTCTTTAGAAATGCTTGGAATCCAAGCCCAAAGAGGAAGTACATCAACTAGTCTCAATTGAAACTAATGGAGCCACGCCACTTGTTATGGCAGCCAGAAATGGACATTTGGAGGTTGCTGAATATCTAATCGAGCGATGTAATGCCAACATTGAGCAGGTTGGATCAGTCAATTTTGATAATGAAACCATTGAAGGTGCTCCGCCGTTATGGTGTGCCGCAGCTGCAGGGCACATCAGCATCGTAAGATCACTGATCAAGCATGGTGCCTGCGTGAACAGCACTACGAAGACTAACTCCACACCCCTCCGAGCAGCGTGTTTCGATGGCCACTTTGATATTGTTAAATATCTCGTTGACCACGATGCTGATTTCGAGGTTGCCAACAGACACGGACACACTTGCCTCATGATTGCGTGTTACAAAGGGCATTTCAAAATTGCCAGATATTTGATCGATCTAGGAGCTGATGTAAATAGAAAAAGTGTGAAAGGTATGTATTTTTTATATGGCTGTTTCAAAGAAACAGTTACACTGTTCGACATATTTCCGACAGATGACAACCCCCTCCCCCACAATGAATTAATTAGCAATTAGTAACTTACAGGTACTTTTGCTAAAGTCCCGAGACTTTCGTACAAGAACCATTCAAATTTTGGCATACGAATCCAGTAAGTCGGCACTAGGCATCAGCGGGCCTAAAGTCTTTAAAAGTAGATGGGCTAGACCCAAAGAAGAAGGGGAACCCTTTACTCCATTCAAATTTCACCTAAGTTATAACCATGCAATACTGCTGTATAATCCTAATTTCCGATTTTAAAGTCCCTGTTTTCTGCAGCACCCTCTCGGAGTCTATTGACTAATTCTTTAATTATTTGCACTTTTTAAATTTTTGCTTGACATACTGACTGCTATAGGATACATTTTCCTTTGCATTTTAAATAAGGGGTATTGGCATTATGGCAAATCTTACCTGTTTATGAATCATCAGGTGGAGCAAACGTAGTCGATGAACTAGAAGAGGTTACTTACCTTTGTTGAAATACTGGTACTAACAAAACTGTAGGTGGATATTAATGAGCAACAATCCTATACAGTTAGTTTAACCGTAAAAAGGTTTTCATTTAATTGTGCTGACTATGATTTAAGCTAAAGTATGTTATTTACATGTGAATAATATTTGGCGAATTGACGTTTTTTGATATTCCAGTTTTGTTTTCAACTGCTTGCAAATAAATTTTTCTCCCTACAACAATATTTAAAAAAAAATATTTTTAATATTGCAGAAATTCCAAAATACTTCACATGGCATGGGAAAGTGTACGCTAGCTGATAACAGTCTAATAAAATCTGATAAAATGATTTTGATAAAATAATCCCGATTTTTTTTCAGGTAATACGGCACTTCATGATTGTGCAGAATCAGGCAGTTTAGAAATTATGAAGTTATTATTGCATCATGGCGCCAAGATGGATGTAGATTCATACGGCATGACCCCTCTTCTTGCAGCAAGTGTAACTGGCCACACACCAACTGTCGACTACCTTATATCTCTTCCTACTTGCACACGACAGGCTAAAATTGATGCCTTGGAATTATTGGGAGCAACATTTGTTGACAAGAAACGCGACATGCTTGGGGCCCTGAAATTCTGGCGGCGATCCATGGAAGAGAGATTTCATAAGGGAGAAGATGACATTTGTAAACCGACCGCCACCCAAGTAATCAATGCTTATGAAAATGCAATTGAAGTTACTTCAATGCGGCAGTTGGAGGAGCTTACATCTGACCCAGATGAAATGCGAATGCAAGCGCTTCTCGTTAGAGAAAGAATCCTTGGTCCAGAACATCCCGATACATCCTATTACATAAGATACCGTGGAGCTGTATATGCAGATACCGGTAACTTTGAACGCTGCGTCACTCTTTGGATGTACGCGTTGGAAATGCAACAGAAAACCTTGGAACCATTGAGCCCGATGACCCAGAGCAGTTTGCTGTCGTTTGCAGAACTTTTTTCCTTTATGATGACCGAGATGAGATGTCGGTCATTGCGAGTGCCAAAAGTGCAATTTGGCAACGTGATGACCGTTTTCGTGAGGGCGGTAAAGGAAATAGAAGCGGGAATGCAACACATAGCGAAGATCCCCGTTGCTGACAGGGACATGACACATTTCAACCGCACTTTGATCATTGTGATGCATTTTATTTGCCTTCTGAGTCGTATTCAACCTCAGTTGTCTGCCCTCGAAGACTTTACCCTGAGAAAGGCAGTGTACGATTTTGTGCGGCTCAGCCCACGTGGGCGCAACGGTTGGACCCCGCTGCATTTGGCCTGTTCACACGATTGCTCTTCAGTAGGACGATATCCAATCTGCAACTTTCCATCGGTAGAGGTTGTTGAACTTTTATTAGATGTCGGGGCTGACCCCTTAGCCTCTGATGCAAATCATAACACGCCTTTGCACATTGCGGCAAGCAATAAGCCATGCAGACGCGAAGTGATCAAGAGCCTACTTAAACGAGGTGCACACATTGATGCCTGTAATCTTGATAGAAAAAGCTTTTCCCAGATTCTGTCTGGAGTAACTGTCTACGACGTAGTAAACCCATTAGATTATACCACCCTGCAGTGCCTTGCTGCTAAAACAATAGTAAAATACGATATTGCATACGAGTCTCATATCCCAGAACGATTAGTCTCATTTGTGTTAATGCATTAATTGCCCCTAGCGATCACATTAGTTCTACTTAAGGAACTGCTCATCAAAATCGAAAAACGCTTGCTTATTGCCATTATCTAACCACTTGTACAGCACAGGTTTGAATTATATTTAAATTGTAAATGTTTATTTGAAATACTGTGATTTAATGGATATGTTTATTGGTGCAAAATTAGTTTCAATTTAAGGATAATCCTTGCTTAGCATGCTATGGAGTGCCTTAATGTTTGGGATTATTATTAAGTCATTTATAAGGCCTTAGTTCATTATTGCATACCAGGGGTTTAATATAGGTACCTAATATAACTTCACATTAAAAGTAATGCTATGGTCTATGAAGTATCAGCTCAAAACATTCAAAGTTGTAAATTGAATAAACATTTATTCTGGAGCAATTTGGTGTAAATTTGCCCATTACGTTTTAAATGCACGCAGCCTGTTCTGTGATTCTGTCGTTATTGATTTATTTCCTCAGTTTGGTATTGTCAGAAAATGTAACAAATACATGGCGAAGGAGTGGCCTACCTTCCCTGTACTTTGTGTTTCTTACTGTGAACTGATACACAGCACATGTTCTCGATCCATGTAACTAGTTTTACCACAAAAAGGCCATCTATAGTTATTCATTCATTATGCTATTACAATTTTTATTTGACAGTTTTGAGGGTATCATCCTGTTCCCCACTGCAATTTTGATGCCCACTGCCACCCATATATTACAGAGGGTTGTAATTGCTGTACTCGCAATGGCATAATTATTGAAATACTAAATGTGAGATCATAAAACTGATAAATGTGATAGCATGTTTTGGTTTCTAACAAAAAATGCTGGCATTACACTTAGAGTTTAATGTATATGACGACTGCATGTCTATTCCTATGAAATGAAGCAAAAGCTATCAAAATTATTTATGTATTGACCAATTGTTAAGTTTGGCAAATTCCATAGTTTCCCAGGTGTAAAATAAAATAATTTGAAGAGATACCATAAGATTTTTTTCTCGCATTTAGATTTTATAATTTTTCCATTTTGAGTGCTCCAATGTCATGATATGAAGTTATAACCTGACGTCTTTGACATTTTAATGTTATTTTATAGTAATGCACATCCAAAAATTTGATGGTGATGTATACCCTTGCAAAATATACATCCCATGCAGACAAGAATAAGTGTAACCTTTACATGTTATTGGAAAGTTGTTTTATTCACCTTGCTTGCTTTATGATTGTTAAAGCATATTACACCATTGCTTTTTCTATGTGAATACATGTACAACCATAAATGATTGATAAACCTCTTTAATAGCAGTCCAATTTAGTTTCTCATTTTTACAAAACAGTTGAAAACATGAAGGCTTGTTCAATATTTCAAAATTGTCAACAAAATTAAGTAAATTTGCAAACCAGCAGGTTGGCATTCATAACCGTGGTTTTGCAAAGATATTTTTTTGGAAATATGCTTTGATAGTTCTTGTAAATGTTGCCTGCGCACTACTTCATATCTTCATTTTTTCTAGTTTTGTAATATTTTCTTGTTTCCACTTACCCCTGATGTACATATAACTGCTATACATAAATAATAAACTGATTTGCCTTATAATCAGATCTCTATTTAATTGGGTTCTCATTTTTATCATCAAAGATAAAGCCCTGAAGTTCGAGGAAACAGTTAACAGAAGAAAAAGCCTTGGATTTTGTTCAAGTATTTATTAACAACAAATCTTTATTCAATGCATAGAAAAACTTTTGTAAAACTAATTACTTTGTACACTTATTAATTATTAATTAATTTTTAATTAACTTATTAATTTTTCTCATATTTGTAAAAACTATAGCACCCCCATGATTATGAATTCAGATAAGTATACAACTACCGGATAGAAGTTCTTATAATTTTTTTGTCGCTTTATGAGATTAGTTTTTTTTAAAAATATGAGTGATATAAGATGCATGTTTTCTTTGATTTAATTCATATATTATAACTGTAGCCAATTTCTTATAGTAGTACTATCCCAATACAATTAAAACCCTGACTCGACGAGTTTTTGAATTGTGCCCATAGATGGCACAACATGGTTCAGACACTATGCTAAACCATAGACCCATATATTCAGTACCTATCACTACTCAAGTGAGCAAATTATTTCCACGAAACCATAATTCTGAATAATTTATTCCCAACTTTTTCCGGAAACAATCAAGCATTATTACAAGTTGTATAATATTCATCGTTTAATTGCCATACTGTTTCCAAAAGGTGGCTAAAATTTAAATATACATGCTGACCATTATATATAATTAATGGTCTTAAATAACAGTCAAAATCGTTGCCTACTCCTTATTAAATAAAATGGTTTTCACAAAAAGTCTAAATGCAAAAAATATACAACTAAAAATTTGAAATTTTGTTGCCTGAAGTTGCATTGAAGCGAAACCGTTATAAAGTTGGGCGTGGTTTGTACATGTGGTTTGCCGCGTCACACGTATATGACATTCCAAAATCATAATAAAAATTCCATAAACGATAAAGATATACTTAAAAAAATTATTGCAATCATTTCATTTTATAAATGTTTTCTTCCAGGTATCAGTGTATTTTTATTAATACCGAAAAAATATCGCGACGTCAGTGTATTTGGTGCGGAGTTAATGTGCGCCATCTTTAATCGCACAACGTTCGAAGATCTAGGTAAGTTACGCTTGTTATTCAGCTTGAATATTTTCAAAATTGAGTTAATATTAATTCGATATAGTCCAAACGAGTAATTGGTAATGAATGCTATTTACATGCGGTTTAACCTGTACAAATTGTAGACAGGTTTATTATTAATTGAATGTAAAAAAGATGGCTTTTACTGTAGCGAACGATTGTGGGTGGGCCTACTGTCGTTGTTTTAGCGCTAAGTAACGCGGTACGATTTTGTATTTTACGTTCGAATGCATGAGGATAAAGAAATAGATGATACAGTATGTGTTTCCCTATGTATTCGTGTAGCGAAATATGCAATGCATAAAAAGCAATGTGCGATTGCACTTCCATTGTTCAAAAAGGTCGGAATTATGCCGAGCGTGGCCTTGTTTGCTATCTCTATGCCTACGTTAGGGTTATGCAAAAGGCGTATCTTCATGAAGTCTTCATTCATTGATAACTGATAATTGAGCGGGGGAGCAAACTTATTGAAATTGTAGATCTGTAGATCTCCACAGTCTATGAAAAAAAAATATGCGATATGGCTGAGATGTTTTTAAAAATAGGATTATGCAGTAACTTTTTATTAACTTTGGTAGCTACCCGAAATGCAATTAACATATAGTTTCATGCGATTTATTGTACAAAAGGATCAAATACAATTTCACTGCATTTCTTCTCCAGCTAAAAGTTCACTTCTTGTTGGAATGATCACAGCCCTATAAAACAAAATCAAAGGAGTGGACTTGGTTTTTCATTTTGATATTACGAAATTACGTTATAGCAACATAAGCCATTTTCTTATGTGGATATCAAGTAAATCCTGTATTCGTGGAGATAAGGTGGAGGCAGGTTCCGAGAAAACCTTGTTAATTTGGGACCATTGATCATATGGGGAAATTAGGGGTGGGTTACTGTGGAACTAGCTCAAAAATTGGTGTATCATTTTTGTAAAATAAGCATATTACATTGAATTTTTTCTAAATGTAGTTTGGCTTACCCATACTCATTACTCACTCTCTACTTGGGCATTCATTCACCCATCCAAAGTAAACGGCGCGTCATTTCAAGCGCCCTGAAAAACAAGCATTATACATTTTAATCGTCTTTATCAATTTGCCTGCAGTTTTTTTCTCTCTTATATGTGTAGTTGCCAATGCAATATCATTTGCTAAATACTTTTCATTAAAAACTCTTGTTAAGACTAGATCAAGGAAGCAATCATTCCTTACTGAAACCCTTCTTTGCCAATGCCTCCCATGTAAATAGCGTTTCCCAAATGTGGTTTCTGCTAAGTAAAAGAAGCAGCTGTATTTATGGGGTACCATGACTACATTTTATCTGGGAAATTCGGGATTAGTTTTTGTCGTGGTCTACTTTGAAAGCATAAATTCCCCATATTTAACAACCTAACCTTTTTAACATTACTCATCATTTTATTTTCTGTGGTACAAAATCTGAATGAATGAATGAATGCATAGCATTATTTTTAGTTGATTTCCCAACTGGGCGATTTTTTAAAAACGCTACTTTACCCAAATATATAGATCCTCAGCACACACAATAACATTGCAATTTGAAGCCTATCAGGGGATGCTCATATTTTTTTATTTTTTATTGTCAGAGTCAGACCGTTGCTTATCGATACAATGTCTGCATTATTTAGTGATCTATTATTTATTGATGGCTGGTGCTAAAATTTCTTTCCATTGCCAGGGAAGTTAACTGCCCGTTATAAGTGCATAGAAATTGATTATTTGAATTAAATTAGCATTACAATTTATGTTCATATTCATTTGCAATGTTATGTTTCAATATTTTGTCTCCGTCCAGAGCGTTGCTTTTGAATCTGAAAAATATTAAATAGTATTGGGTCGTTTAATTGTATAATTGATATGGACCATGTGCCTATGAATATTACTTATTAGCAGTGTAGTTGCTATAACCTCATTGCATTTCTGTAATCCATAATAATTTCCTTGACAAATTTCCTAACAAAATTTCTCTACTTTGAGAATTTTAAATAACAAGGTTGTTTTATTTTAACTGACAATTTAAAAAATACAACTGCAGGCATTGTATTGATCTGCATCGACTTTTTAATGAAACGCGTTTAGAAAAGTTTTATTGGAAAGGGAAACTTTTATGTTAAAAATTGGTTTATTCGTAGCTATGCAACCAATGCACAATATTTTGATTGTTTGAAGGTGTGGTATTTGTTCGTAGTGTTGCTTAGTTGCCAGCCTACCGTTGCTATTTACTGTGCCATGCATTCTGAAAACAGTGCTGGGACCTAGGAATGCCTTGTTAGGGAATTTGCTTTTATGTGAGAAATTGAGCTACAAAAAATGACCGCAAAAGAACCCATCAATAAAATTAGTTGAGACGTGACTATCCATTACTCCTGCCCATGGGCAATAATAGCTTTGTAAACTTCACTCTATTATTAATAACTTTACGATAAACACCTTATTCTTGCATGCTAACCAAACTATCAAAATTATATGCTTTATCAGCCTTTGTGTATATATGCCTGCCGGTTTCCTGTTGCACTTTTCGTTAAATATTGGAATTGTCCTTTTTAACCCAAGTATATATTTATAAAAGAGAACAACATGCATTAGCTAATTGAAATTATTGCAGACTACAAATGCTCTGGAATTTTTTTATCTATTTAATTAGCAAAAACATGCTAATGACTAGTTAAAATTGTTGAATTTTATATGTTTATGACGTACGTATATGCGATTGAGCAACAAACACCATAAACAGCTTTTTCCTATTTTTAATTTATTTAAAAACATTGCGTTTAGATGAGTACATAAAAAATCAAGTATACATTTAAAGAAAAAATAATGCTTGAAGATGACCTGATAATGAAGCATTTGCTCGGTTCTCCATATATTCCAAAGGCTTTTCATCTTTATCTCAGTTATACAACCACTTTGTAACTAACTAACTAACCCCTTATAATAAGTGTAGTTTCACGATATCATAACTTCATAAGGAAGTTCCATGTTATGTATGGCTATTATTTCACTCCTGTTCTTTAAAATATGGTATTACTAAATTTATCTGTAATGCATACTTACCTTAAATGAAATTTATTATAAAAAGTCTTTAAGAATAGTCCACCACATATTACTTTTTGTAATCAATTTAGGGAATTAAAATATACCACATTATCTACAACCTGACAAATTTTTGGGAAATAGTCGCGATTTTGTAAAATGCTTCCGATTCATAGTCGTCTATAAAAATAAGCTTGTGGCTTGTAATCGAGCAGGCAGTGTGTGGCAACATACGGCACTTAATGTGGTTATCTCGTTAATGTGAGCAGATTGGCTACATTATACAACTATGCGTAATGTCTTTTTGAAAACCCCACATTAAAATCTGTTAGTATTTGTCCAAGTTGAAATTCAGCTTAGTGGTCAGTGCATGCTTTTAATATAGTTTGTGCAGTGATACTCTAATTGCTCTAAAACTTGCAATTCATTTTTATCTAAAAATGATGTAATTCACAATCTGTAAAATTTACGTTAAACCCTAATCTTTGCAATATTTATTGACTTTGAAATTTATTATATGTAAAGCATGGGCTTAGTTTATTTTGACGTTATTTTGATATGCATAAGATTTACGATGTCTGCAATTTCGGTAGACGAACCACTAAATTGACTAAACAATTCCGGCCTCAAAATCCCATGTTCATGCATTTCAATATCATAATAATCAGGATTTAATATATATCGGATCGTGAGGTGGCACGGCACGTATAGGGAAACGACAGCTAAGTGGATTTAATATTTCTCCCATCCGGGTTGAATGCTTTCCCTCGCTTTTGTGATCAATATTTCCACTTACCAGAAAAGCTTGTGCTGGGGAATACACACGACTCTGCCAATAGTATGGGATGGAAACCTGTATACGGCTTGCACTTTGAGCCTTATTTTCGTGCAGTGTCTATAGACAGCAACTTTATCGATTCTGAGAAATAAATTATGAATGGGCTTCTAGCTGAGAGAAGGGCCTTGCCTGCAGAGCTCCTCCTATTTTCCTGGATTCATTTTCAATTTGACGCATAGGCTCTCACAAATATACCTTGCATATTCACTTTTTCTTTTAGTTTATGCAATGTAATGCAACAGCAATGCTAAAACAGTGTTAGATGTGCAAATTAAACATATGGCAGTTATGCAGTATTTCTGAAAATATTTCGAAACGTTTCGCAAGCTAATTGCAAACATTAATTGATGTCTGAAAGCGTTTATTCCTCGGACTTCTATAACCGCAATTTTAAATGGACCTGTGCTAGCCAGGCCCTATGCCTAGCATTCTAAAATTGCGTGAGGTCATGCACGGCAGTTTCAGTGCTTTGTGTTTGTTGCGCTTGGGAACCACATTTATTGATAGTCTTGTTGCTTCTTTCAAAAACGGAAAATCTATAAATGTATTATTGAACTATTAGAATAGAGCCTGTTTGAGTTTAGTAGTGCAGCGAAAGCATGAGAGGCCGTCCAGTCTTGTTTTGATGTTGTTACCATGACAACAAAGTGAGGTTCTGTGTGACAAAGCCGACCCGGTGTACCAAGTATTGGAACGAGGCCAGGTATTGAAAATTCATACCTATCCTGCATATTTATGTTAGGCTATGGATTGGGTAGCTAGCAACTACTGTTTAGTATCATCGCAGGCTAGCTGCTTCCTATGCGAATATTGGAAAAAAATATTTTTTGTTCCTCCATCATTGACGCTTTCCAACGAAGCTATTTACAATATTCGAAGTTTACTTTTTGAGGCACCATTTGCACGAAATAACACAGATGATATTAACTGACGTGCACCAGATACCGCCATTTTAACCAGACTAAAATAAGCTGTCTATTTTGCGGCTTGCTGTGAGGAGAAGCTGCCTGTCAGACAGAATGTAATAAATTTTAGGTTTGGGTGTGGTGTGGTCTTCCTAAAACCAAGCATTTCAGCAGCTTTTGAAATGATGTTAGTAACAAGACTTTAATTTTCACTATGCTCATCATGATAATGTGAGCTTCTTCCCTATGAAGGTCAAAGTGTCAAACAAGAGATTAATTTTCTTATTGTTTATTAAACAGAAGCATATTTTTAAGTAAGTGTTATATAGCTCCGAAAGTAATAACTAAAGTAGGATTAATATATTCATGAGAAATTTGCAGTATTTATGCTGAGTTAGGCTGTGTGAATAAGCAGCGCTGGAATTTTATTAAATTGTTCTTGCTACGGTATTTAAGATATGATTATCAAATAACACATTATTCAGTCATTGTTGTGGCAACTAGAATTTCTTAAATTTTGTACTAACCAGAAACATTTAAACATTACAGTAGAACTGATTATTTTCCCCATTGTATTTTGCGATGGTCAGGCAATATTTTAGTAAACAATGAATAATAAGAACGTTTGCCAAATAAGCCAGAGCGTCAAGGTAACCCTGTACTTTTGTTGGAATTTGAGGCTTGACTTTAACTTTTATACATCATGTAATTCATGGTGTTGTTTGGAGTCAGTTTTTTTTTTCTGGGAAAATTCAAATATGCTTATGCATTAAAAAAAAAAAAGATGTGCCTATTTAGCCAGTTCTAATTTGGATTGTAAATAAGTTTACATACAATTTTTTATGAATTTATAGTAAGAAAAAGCTATCCTTTTCTGAATATTTTAATTTCAACATTTGAGCATTTCTATGTTTATTCAGTAGCATACATATTTAACAATATAGTTTTGCAAAGACCTTTTCGAAATTATGGTTTAGCTCGGTATTTCGTTATATAGTCAAATGGATCAAGTTTTCCCTTTGTTTTCATTTGTCTATTTTGATAAAATATGCTCTAGTTGCTTGGTTACTCAAATGAATATTCTTCGCGAGTATTTCACCTTCACAAGTAAACTAATGCCTGTTTTTGTAAACTGAGAAAGAAATCGTTAAAACTACCAGTTTGGAAAATAGCATATAGTTTTCATGGTACTACACATGTGGCACATGTTGGTGATTAAATACTTCTATAACCATAGCTGAATTTGTATTATAAATTAAATTATCGAAATTTTAAATGTTGGTCCTTATAATAAATAAATTCGATTTTGTTTATACCTTACGATTTATGTTTAAAATATGCATTTTAAGAATTCGATTCATAGGTGTTTATTCTTCTAATTAAATAAACATTTACGTTCTTGCATTTGCTATATTTGATAATTTCGCAAATTAACGAAAATGTAGTTATTTGTATGTACATGCGACCCCGCTTAATTGCACAGCGACCCGGCAAGCCGAAAATGTGCAATTAATCGGCTTATGCAAATATCCGATCACAATTCCATACAAAAGTTGCACATGGGACTTGCAAAGTATGTGCAATTAAGCGGGTTCGACTGTATCAGAAATTTCTCTCGCCTTTTTAAACTACTTATTTGGTGAAATTCTGCCATATAAGGCATGTATTTACAATTTGGAAATAGTTATTGTAATATAGGCCTGTTGTTTTGCAAAATTCGAAATTTCATGCAATTAACGTTTGCAATTCCCTAAAACCCTTCACTTATAGTTGAAACATGGTTAAAACTTGGGCTATTTACTGTGATGCATAATTTATGGAATAAAATGATATACACGTAATTTTATTAATTCCCGGTTTTCCCAGAACCTCAATCGAAATTCCACCTATAACTTATAAAAATTTAAACCACGCTAAGTAGGCTTTTCTTTCGTGTTGGTGACCACGTACATTTGCACTTTTTGTATGCTTTATTGAATTTTCTACTGTAATGACAATGAACCCTACACAGGCAAAGGAGTAGGAATGTTCGGAGCATGGGCTATTAGTTTTGTTTTGGTTTTGGTCAAATGGTTGGCATAGCAACTCTGGAACAGATGAGATGATGTGGGGGGGAAGGGGACCTTGGAATAAACATTTAATTCATTTGCCATTCATTTCATATGCAAGCAAGCAACCAATCATTGAGGTGAAAAGGTCTGAAGTTTGACAGTGTCCCTCCCTACATAGGTATATCGAGCTCCCTTGATGAATTTTCACCTATTGTTTTCCGTAAGGGGGATTTCCAATAAGTTTTACCGGGAACATGCCTCGCTGCATGCGTCTTACTATTGACATGCACTGGATGGCTTGCTTTTTAAGGGTTGGACCAAACCATGCTCACTTTGTTACACTTGGCCACCAGTACTCATACCTTCATTGGCTTGTGTTGTCCCGCCTACAGATATAAAGCCACGACTGTCCCACAGCCTTGTCATCAAAGATCTTGTGCGACACTTCAAGACGATCACTTGGTCCCAACTGCCGAGAAACCACATTAGAATCCTCGGGGTTAACCGTACGCATCTGAAACCTTGCAGGTTCATGAACCAACTCTTGCCTAGAAGCAAGTAACCTTTATCTTCTCATATAACAGAATGTATGAATCTGAAGGTAAGCATATTTCCAGTATATCTACTTACTGCTCTGTTGTTCTCATCTAACATGTACATTTTTTGTATTTTGATTTTTTGAATTTTAGTCATGCTTAATTAATGCGATTTTAATGAGTTTGTATTTTGTTTAAAATGTCATGGAAGCAAATGAAATTTCTGTTAGTATTGCAGGCAATTGTTTATTCTAATAGTAACCAACGTTCAGAATGTTTAATTTAGCATTAGCTCTGTAGCGCCGTGTCCATGCAATTTATTTGCATGATTGCGTTGTAGGTGTACATTTTTTGGTTTAAATATAAGTATTCATCTCAAAACTACGATGGCTATCCACCCAACATGTACATATTTTTAATGCAATTAGCTAATGAATTCAAAACTGTTAGTAACAATATTGTGATATGCAGTCATGTGCTTCTGATCTGGGGGCTTTTTATAAACATGCTAGAATGCAAGGTTTCTATTTTATTTACAAACAAGAACTGCCTTTTCCAAATAGTGAAGGTGGGTTTGTTCAGTTTATCCGAAATTTTATATAATTATACGTTGCGCCTGTTGTGCAATGGTCACCATGGCAACCACATGGGAACCGATGAATTCTGCTAATGCACAGCACCTCCTCCATTGCGTGATGGCGAAATGTTATCTCTGGATCATAAAAAAATCATTATCATTACTAAAAATAATGTCTCAATGTGCCAAAATTGACATTTTGGAGCATGGCCGTCTGTCTACGCCTGGTTTTTTTTTGTTTTTTTACTGTTGCGTTTTCTAGTTTTTATAAAAGCATATAATGAAAGTTTTAAGTCATTTAGTAACCCAGAGATGCACTTAAACTATTTATCAAAAAACACTTGCGAGAGGAGGACTATATGCTGTGTTCTATCTTAGCTCAAAAGAGCAAAAATTGGTCATATCAATATTAATAACATTTGAAAATACATACCTGTTGACATTCAAAGGTAGAATCGCACAATGAAGCAGAAAGTGCTGTAGTTTGAGCAAGCGGTTTACAAACACTGATTGTCGACATTTCGATGAATATATATTTAATAATGATGTATTCCTTTGCCATCAATTGCAGAAGTGTTTTGAACAATCTTTACTTTTAGTGAGTTTTTACTGTAGTCGGGCAACTCACACACAGTTTAATCATTCTTGATTTCAAAGTGTTGCATTCCTTCTTGTCTTAACTTAATGATATTGTTATAATTGATCACATGACACAAATATGTATCATATTTATACTAGTGACATTTTGTAGCATTTGTTACTGTTTATTGACCTGTTCGTGTATATAGAAATTATGACATTTCTTACTTTTTCAATTTCTAAGCAAAAATTGTTGAAAAAACATGAATGAACAGTTTGCAGTTGTATAAGAAACCTATGAAAAGGTTAGTTTAACCCAGAATTTTCTCAAATGGAGAAACGTGAAATAACAATATTTTCACCAAACTCATGTGCGTTAAACTGTTCAGATAAAGCTTGCAATGTTCATCAACAGTGTTTTAGAAAGGCACACTGAGCAGCATTTGGTTAATGTTTGGTTAACCTAAACTAACATCAGATGTGTAGCTAGTTACTATATGGTTTCCCTATGGTAATGTATGCCATTTTGTCTTTACTGCCCGTCGACATGAGGGTTTTATTTATACAACCAGCCACCGCCTTCAGGCTTTTTTTTATCTCGGGGTTCCCATTTGCTAACGCTCCCATCAATTTCATTTCCAATGTGATGTGCCATAATATTTATTTCATTTAAAACTCTTCGATTTCCTTTTGCAAGCAGCAGGGGGGGAATGCACGAGGTTTTCTCTCTGCTCCTCTAAGCAGCTTGTGGATTGTGGAGAACTTGGCCAACCATTTACGTTGCATCAGAATCTATAAATCCGTTACCTTTCTCTTCCCCCTCTGCCATCTGAAAGTGGAATGTTCAAAAGATGGTTGGCGCACACAATTCAGGGGCATGGCTCACTCTGGATTACCATAGAAAGTGTTTCATTAGGATAAATGTTCGGTGTGCTTTTTTTCACTGGCTAATTTGATTGCTTACATGTTTTATGGTGGTTGGAACCTGCAAAGGAGGTATGTAACTGGAGCGTCAGGGCTTCATCTATTATGACACTGTTGTTAATAAATCCATGTAGTTGGCATTTGAAAAGCGGAAACTGGTAGACTGGTGATCTTTTCTTCCTTTTTGCATGGTTGGCCACTAATGCGAGCTATCTGGTGTGCTCGGCATTATCAGAAATATCCCAATCTGACGGCACGTTTTCCTTTGGGAGCATCGACACGACTAAGTCTTCGTGCGCTCGAACATTTCGTGACGATGCTCGTGGTTTTTTTTTTTTCTTTTACTAGAAAAATGTTGTCTAAAGACCTTGTTGAAGCAGTTTGCTGGCATCTCCTTTATATTAGCAGTTACCCAGAAACTCCATCAGAGATGTGAATAATTGAAAAACTGCCTTTTTTGAATGCCAGTATGAGGCAAGCTCATATTCGGGTGGAAGTTATAGAGCATGCGCATTACTTCATTGGTTAAAAATGGTGCTACCAGAAACTGGAAATATTAAATAGGGCTTTGATGGTGGGGCGTGGGGGCGCCAGTGTAGCGTGAGAGCTGCTGCTATATAACAGGAATTGACTGCATGTGGAAGCTATTATAAATATGACTACTGCAATGAAAATACACATTAGCCATCTTGGGCTTCTACCCAATCATTTTGGGTTTTTTCACACTTGTTTAGAGGCAAATTGCAAGATACTTTCAAATTTCGTCCTCCTATTCGCATTCCTTTTCTTCATACTTTATCAACTCGTAGTCCCTGCCTTGTTCTTCTGACCACAACTGGTCAGACCCTTGGTTTACTCTTAACACATGGTACTTAATCAGATGCACATCCCTTGCAATGCAATCTCTGTACCTTCAGAGTTTGGACAAATTAAGCTAGATCTTACTAGATGCATAAGTTTTGAGGACCGTTGATTGATATTTCCACCATAGTGTTTCCAGTTGTTATGTAGGCCTCAGGGAAATCTGTAAAACCGTTGGTACAAGGTTTTTCAACAGATAATCTTGTATTTTCAAACATAGGCAAAGGATGACACAATTTTGGTTTTAAAGATATTATATCCATTTGGCACTGAGCTGGGTGGCTTAGTGGTGACGCTATCCGCCTCGCATTTTGGAGACCTGGGTTCGATTATCGACGGGACGGCTATCCTGACTATAGAAAAGGCGTTTTCCACAGTAGTTTCCAGGGAAATTCCTCTAAAAATCGGCCGCCGCTATGCTCTTTCCTGGCCATGTTGGTCTACATCCTCCTTCCTTTATATGTAGGGCTATCCTCTTTAATATCTAGGCCCACTATGACCTTATTGTCGAAACGTTGGTTGTCTAATCTAATTCGCTTTTACACTTTTATAATTGTTGCTGGGCAAAAAAATCCATATTTTGAGAAATGTTTTTTATGTTATTAAGTGCCTTATTAATGGTATTGCGATTTTATTTCAAATTAATGCAAAAAAAAAAATAATTGTGCATGTTGAGTCCTACTAGTTATCTATTACCTCATCAACAAAAAAAGCTTAATCGAATTTCATTGCCTATTCATTCGTTATCGGCATATTTGTTTATGGCATTCATGGAAGCTGGGTTAGCATATAATATCGTGAACTATTTTAATTGGCAATTATCTCTGCCATCTGTCGGTTTACCAACGACTGTCGTTTGCTGGTCTGTCATTTCACCCTTGCTTTAATGTGATTGGTTCGATCTGCCATTTCATTTATTAGAGGCGTTGTACACGAAGTGAATTGTCCAAGGCAAAAGGGAATCGAACTGTATAATGAGCTCATTTACCTGTACTGAGGTATAGCTCCGAAGCAGCGCTCAGCGTTGTAATTTGCCTGCGTTTGCCGCGCTTCATCTAACATACGTCACGCTTTATATGCACGCTGAATTTATTTTAGTACTACTATGCAGAACATGGTTTCCATAGTAACTTCTGCTGCTGTCATAACAAACGCTGGCGTATGGTTTGTTATAAAATTGTAAAAAGCTTGTCCGAATGCAGCAACTTGTCACAACACGTGCACTGCATAGACTATGTTGAGCATGCTCCATTGGAGTACATATTCATAATTCAACGTCACA
This sequence comes from Ophyiulus pilosus, assembly GCA_033995625.1. Taxonomy (NCBI): domain Eukaryota; kingdom Metazoa; phylum Arthropoda; class Diplopoda; order Julida; family Julidae; genus Ophyiulus; species Ophyiulus pilosus. The sequence goes on along the minus strand of JAUJYV010000548.1, from coordinate 3,598 downwards.
TTTATTCGAAAATGCTTCCTTTGTGCATTAAATCTCTTACAGAGTTATTTGACTATCTAAACTGCAAAGTACATTTGCTGATACTCGTGCTGATTGAACATGTTGGAATGGATGAGATGAGATGTCCCCTGCCCCCTTTTTAAATCCAAACTATTGCCATTTGAATATTAAGCATATTCGGAGACTCATTTTCTTTCAAAATCCCTCCAGGATTCGGTTTTTATTGAATAAACCCTAAATTAAGCACTTGAGAGAAAACGTGTTATGCAAGATATTGTAATAGTGATCAAATAATTTCGTTCTTTGGAATACAGTATTTGAATTGCCTCTTCATTACATTGAAGCAGTTGCTGTGTTAGGATTTGGAAAGTTTTATTCGTACATGGCCCAATTAATTAGCTTTAGCAAGCGCTTTAATTTGCTTGTTCTAAAGCTTTTGTCAAGCGCACTTTTACGTTAAACACAGTTGGGCTATCTATGGAAAAACTTATTTTGATTAACATAAATTTTAATATTTCTCTGTTATGTTATTTGAGTGTGTACTTTAATAACTAGGAAAATCATGATTAGATTACCTTCCCAATGAAGTTGATTCAATAAATAGTACATGAATATCTTAAAAGTTATTACAATCATGTAAATAGTTTAGTATAATTTCTTTAAAATGTGGCAAGCTTTTAAATTACAAATATTCATTTTTACACAGGCATGAAGCGTGCTGTCGATGAAGATGGAGATAATTCAGACTCACCGCCAAAGCGGTCAAGAGGAGAAGGTCCTCGATCAGATCTACGAATTCTCATTCCAAGCAAGGTAGGAATAAACAGTAGTCATTACATTTCTGTATGTTTTTTGCTACTTTTTGAGGATTGGTTATCCTTATATCTGCATTTACATAAATTTAATTAAAATTCTAAGGTGTCATGAATAATATATTTAATGCTGTTGCTGTTGTGGCAATATATAATTTCTTCTCAATTTTCATCATTTCTTCCCTTCTTTCTTTTACCTTTATAAGAATGCTGGTGCTGTTATCGGTAAAGGCGGCAGCAACATAACTCGACTTAGAACTGAGGTAAGTGACGTAATATTAGATTTACATTTTTTTTCAATTTACGTTTTTGGTAATATCAGCACTACGCCATCATAAGTCAGATAATCTTCATTACAAGTTTTATGATCGGACAACAGGCAGTTGATACCAAATGTTCTTTCAATGTTGTGATGGAACGTGGAGATGTTGTTATTCTAAAACGAATACATTATCTGCTTTCGTTGCTTTTTTTCGGGCAAATTTTCAATCTAGTAACATTTTTGAAGCTTCTTTGAAGAGTGTCTTTTACAATTACGGTGTTATCCAAATTCAAAAATTGTTTTTTTAAGGCTAAACGATAATATGGTAAAAATTTCCAATGTTGATTATCTGTCTTAATTGCTCCACTTGAGCTCTCCCCAACACAGCGTTTAACGAATTGTGTTGGTCTCATCATGCTACAAATAAGATCTCTTCGTTGAATTAACTTTCATCCAATGAAGTTCCATGATTCGTACAAATGAATTTCTACCTATAGATATTTCAAGAAACGTCTTGATTCTACTCGAAGAAGCAATTTGACAGGTTTATTCAATGCTCCGAAACCTGTTTAATGCTAAATGGTTCCCTACTTTTCAATGACGTATTCTTGTTGCTAACAATTGATTTAGAATTGGATTGACCTTCAATCATTCGTTTTCAAAAGGAAATATTATACTTCTAAATTTATTTTCTTAAATGCAAAGAACACGCACATTGTCAGGGATTTTCTACGCATCTGAAAACATCTAGATTAACGGTTCAAAAGTGCTGGGAATGTTATGCATACAGCGCTATCATTTTCTAGATTCGGGCGTCTCTAAATTTTATTCATTAGGGATTCGATTTCTAAAGCAAATCCTCACCATCGTTTTCCAAAGCTTAATGCTAGATGCTTTGCTATCTTCCAACTGCAATGTCCACGTATTGTACGCGCTTATCAAAGAAATTTAAGAAAAAAACAATCACATTGTAAAACAAAATTCTACGGGCATTGCATTAACTTTTAAGTTTTCAGTTATGAATCCATTATTTCCCAACCCATGCCAAATGTTTTTCTAAATATTTTTTTTTTCATTTCATTAAAGCCTACATTCTTATGATTTCTACTATAAATTCATTATTTTAGAAAAGTTAGTCCATCTTAAATTTTAGTGTGTTATAAACGCCTGTTTGCGTCATTTTGTTAATTTGGCTATTGGCATAGTTTTAATTATAGTGATTTTTTTTTTGCTGTGTTCAAAGTATTTTATTGTGATTCTCTTTTAATATAGTTTAAATTCTAGGCCCTAACTAAAGTACGAGAGACTAAAGTTTGGTTTTTTTATTTGCCCCCTTTATTTCCTCTATGAACCACTGGTCCCGTCCCCCAATTGAACGAACAAACGAATGGCCGTCCAATCATCATCTTTGACGTGTTCTCCAACCAACCAATGAACAACACAAAACCACGTGTACCACCTACTACTACCACTACCACTTCAACTACTATTGTACTCTGACCAATTCACGTACGTGTCCCGCTCTGATGTCGAATGCCGCCCACGCCTGGTCCCTCTACCCCTGAAACCCTTTGGAATGTGCCCCTGGTCCTGGCCCCGGTCCCGGTTCCCGACCGTGTGTACTCTGTCCATCAGTTCAAAGCAAGCGTTACAGTTCCCGACTGCCCAGGGCCCGAACGGTATGAACCCTCCAATGCTCCAATATTAAATTTGTCCGTTAAATTAATGTATTTTAATGTAAACGTTTAAGTCATACTTTGTCTTGTTTAATTAGTTTTAATACCCTATCGGTTAAGTCCTATTTAATCGTCAATTATTTGCCACCATTATTATTTTATTTATTTTTTCACTGAAAAAACACATATCAAATACAAGTTGGCGTCTTCGTTTATTTTGTTCGTCTTAACGTGAAACATAGTACCAAAATTCCATATTACAAATTTTTTAAAGGTATTCTTCAGAAATATGCAAATTGCCAACCTCAGAAATAACAGTATTGTAACCTTGACAACACGTTATTACCAGTTTCTTTGGATTGTTTCACCATCATTTAGCACTCAAACTTTAGTGTTTAGATGACACGAAACAAAATGATCTTGAGTGTACCTTGAAACTATCCGAATCTGTTGCATGATGCAGGGTGATAATCAACCTTATGCCATCTCGCCTTGCTACGTGCTTATTAGCATATACCTGCAAGTGTCGTTTAATGGAATCTTCAAGAATATGCAACCAATAATGTATGACGTGAGGTCATAAATGTAATAATTTGGTAGTATGTGTATAACATTTCAAAAGTCGACATGCATTTTTGTGCAGCTGTATATAGACAGTTTCTACTGATATTGTAGCTGTCCATGATGATTGGCTGCTTAATTACCAACGAATTTCCAACCACCGAGAACAGATCTGTTCTGTGTGAATTTACTTAACTAGTACCGTATTTCCTTGATTAGATCCCCACCCTTCAAAATATTTCTCCTTACAAAGCCTTTCCGAATTCTCCCCCTCTTCCCTGGAGTAC
>JAUJYV010000547.1:0-36729 GCA_033995625.1 Ophyiulus pilosus | reverse complement strand
GATTGGAATCGAGGATGAGCTCGAGATTGGAATCGAGGATGAGCTCGAGATTGGAATCGAGGATGAGCTCGAGATTGGAATCGAGGATGAGCTCGAGATTGGAATCGAGGATGAGCTCGGGATTGGAATCGAGGATGAGCTCGAGATTGGAATCGAGGATGAGCTCGAGATTGGAATCGAGGATGTACTTGTGATTGAATTCGAGGATGAGTTTGTAATTGGGTTCAAAGATTGGCTTGAGTTTAGCTTCGAGGTTTGGGTTGGGGTAGGAGGAGGCTTTGATGTTGAACTTGAGTTAGGATTTATACTTGTTTGGCCAGTGGTTTCTGTGGCATTATTTGTGGAAAAGTTATTATCTGGAAATGGAAAAAAAATATGAACGCCGAAGTCAATGGCAGGTCTCATTATGACACCTATATAGATGTACAAACAAAACTATAACTCCTGTTAGAAAACAGCTTTACTAATGTCTAGATATTCGTTATAAAAATATTGTAGCGTACTGCTGTTGCTTCAATCGACTGCACTTTGAACTCGCGTTATTTAACCTCAAAACGCACACACGCATTGAAAACTCAATTTTTTTTTACTTACCGATAGTTATTGTTGTGAAGTTATCTGATGAGCTGACCACTGTATTAACATCTCGCTTCGTATATGTATGGGCTGTAGTTTGGTTCGAGTTAAATTCAGTGGTATTCAGTTCCTGGACAGATGTGGTCAAATTAGCAGTAACTGAAATACGAAAAATACTGCACACTTTAGGGAAAATTGAATTATTTTCAGGAAAATAACGTATTTATTAGTGGTATTAATAATCGGCATTTTATCAAAGGTTTTATCGATGACTTTGTAATTTTTTTACTGTAAGGCCTATATGCAAATAGTCAGGCAACCAACTAATCATATTCATTACCTGATACAGTACATACATTTTACGCGCCCTAAGTTCAATACTTTACTTCAACTTTTAAGAAAACATTCAATGCTAATTTGTGCACAAATGCTAATTTAACACACGTGAATCTTATGGTAAGGGCGTGCTATTGCATGCTTACCTTGTCCCAGTGGAAATTGCGTTGTTGACGTCACAATGGACGCGTTGGTCAATGATGTACCGATCTTATTACTGGCCAACGTCGATGTGGTCATGTTTGATATTTGACCTACTGTGGACCCTGTTGAAGCTGACTGCAGCTTAGTTATCCCTAGGGTCGTCGTGGTCATTGTTATTGAAACGGATGTGCTTTGGTTTGAGGAATCGCTGATGTCACTGTTGTACTGATTATCTTGATTACCCTTGTGGTTTCCATTATCATTGTACAATGCTACTATGGGTGGCACAACTGTTTGTAAATTAGAGTTGACAAAATTTTAGGGACAGATAAAACAAAGTGTCGTACTTAAAGTAGTTTGGAATTGTTTTCTCTAAGTGATCACCTTTAACGCAAGAAATCTTAGTTTTTAAAAAAACGTATTTTAAAATGTTTTATAAAATGCGCCCAATTAGTTGGCAACCACTGATAACATACAGGTCGTGAGTGGTTGCGTGCACACCTTTAGTTTGATTCCCGGGTTTTACCCCCTTAATTAAACAATAGATGCGGTTATTGTGGTCGCATTGAAGATTTAAAAAGCTGTACTTTATCTACTACTGAATGATTATGCTAAATTATAATGTTGGGATTGGAGGTTGGTCGGTTAATCCGAAGTTTATTATATAAAATCAAGATTAATATGCAATTAGTAACATATTTAATGTATTATTTATATCTCTCAAACCGATAAGACGGATAAAAGGGTGCGATTAACAGGAGTTTTACTGAATGTAAATATAATTATTTTTAAAAATAATTATATTCTTTTAAAAAATGATTATTCCTGTCATTCATATTTTAATTTCGTTTTCATTTTTCCTTCGGAAATGCAGATTATTTCAAACAAACAGAAACAATCAACATCTCATAGAACTATGACTAACCTAACATACGAGTAATTAGAGTAATTTAACACTTAGTAACATTTATTTAAAATGGTTTTTAAAAAAGTTTTGTTAGCATAACTTCACAGGTACTAAAAATGCCATCCAATCGAAAGCTAGATTAACAGGTAAAAATGTATACCAGGTATGAACCAAATAATTTATAACTTACCGAAAAGCTGCAACAGCAAATATTCACAGATGACAGTGACATAGAAATTAATAAGTTTAATTTGAAATCGGTAAATGCAGCTGATTTTAGCAAGTTGTGTTAATTAGAAATAAGTAATAAGAATTTACCATAGCCAAAATGTAGCTGAACGAATTTGAGAAGAAGGCCATCATGTTCAATACAAAATGAGGACACAGTCTGAGGTGCTACAGACAACTTTTGGTATAATAAGCAACACAATTTATGGCCTTGCTAAATGCGTATTGATTTCAATTAATTTCCCCTTTTGACGTGACAACATTCACAATGTGCGGTATTTAAAAGCTTATCTCAGACAATGTAGGTGAGCTGTTTTTGAATTTAAAGAAAAAACAAACCAGCGCAAGGAAATGCATGAAATTATTTTTGCCATGGCTACCTAACCCATAAATACAAGAGGGTCACAAGTCTAATTTCCACTTAGCCTAATGATAATCTAATGAAATATGGTTTGCTAATGTACAGGAACTGTCCACCATACTCTGTCATTTTGTAGGCTTTCTCATGTGTTCTAAATCATTTTTATGTTAGAATTTGATTTTGACAAATTATTTTACATTAGTTTATAAATACCATGTTGAATCTAACAGTTTTAATAGCATCGGTCCTTGGGTAAATGGAATTGTGCAGAGTCAACAAAAAAAAAAGATCGTGGCCTAATTTTGAAATTATTTATTATTTCTTAGTATCAGAGCTTATGTCAACACTTGGAATGATGAGGCGATATAAATCAAAATTACAAAATTTATTGTTCAATACATTTACGAATGAAATACATTTGGATATTACAACAATCTACCCGTGTATTCTGGCAAAGGCGATTTCTTTATGTAATCTTGAAGGTACCAGCAGGTCAATTTCATTTTTAAATTATTTGTTACCACGTAGTCCAGAGCAGCCTAAATATATAGGAAATCCAATGAGAACAAGTATCAGAAATATTAGAAAATTTTAAGATGTCGTATACATGAAACCATCATATGATTTATGTATAACACACATGAAAATTGTGCAAGTAGTTAATTTCCACTTAAGCAGCCTGGGTGCTTTATACAATTTGCGGCAATCATCCCACATGGTAGTTTTAGGTTTTATGTGACTAAGAATTTCTAAACAACTACCTTTGCGAGAATTTTTGCAATGCCTTTTCCTTGAAAACTATCGGGCACCTCTGTATGCCATAGGTCCAGTGCATTGGACCCCAACTTTTGATATTCCAGAACAGCCTTGTTTCCTGTAAATGTAAAACTTTTTTTTATTTTTTGCTTGGCAATCCTTTTCAATGATGTTTATACTACTCACGCATAACTTTATGTAAATGGTTTGACATCCGTACACATAACAAATACAATTCAAATCATACATGTAATAACAAAATGAATTGTATCTTAAAATATCAAAGATGTTTTTTAAAATTGGCATTGACATATTCTAAAATTAAAAGTAAATATTTATTTATCGTATTATCGCGCCTTAACATTTAACAGCCAATCACGGAGTTGGTACCAGCTGATATGTGACCAACAGCAGGCAGAGTAATTGCATCATATTTATATATACCAGCCAATAGCATTGCTTCATTTCGAAAAGTTGAAATGGTCTCTGTACGTATCCAAGGCGTTTGTTAACCTCGAATTTGGACCAAAAGAAATGTAATTTCAACGTTTTTAATGTTATGCGTTTAAAGCAGTTAATACATAGTAGACATATACACAAAATGCCCAAATTAATTTACGCTACCTTCGCCAAGGTCAATAAAGAACATCTTGTTGACCTGGTCGTGTTGCACCTCATACGTGCTGTCATTTTTCAAAGTTGACATATTAAATCGAGCATTTAACGAGACGATGGCACCTGGGTTTAAATACCGGACAGTATTCGTGATCCTTGCACCAAAATAAAGCCACATAATTTTCAGTAACAGAACCACTTCTATTTGAATTTAATTAGATTTTCCGGACAAATGGCGCCATCTACCGACACATTTAAACAATTTGTATGGCGGTAAATTTAAAACATTTATATGACTTGACACGTGGCTTAACATTAGAAATTCTCATTTTAATTAATTTAAATATGTAATACAAACACGTTACCATATTTTTCTGTGTATATTTATTTTCTCTACACATTTGTAATAAATTATTAGTCATTTTCTTACAGAAAACAGTTGACAATCTTTTGGTGCCATTTAAAAATAAACGCTGGTAAAAAAAATGAAATGCACAATGTTGTTTTATTGCAAAGACTGTTCAAGAGTTCACAACAGATTTAATAAATACCATGGCACTACTCAATGAAATACTAGTTTTACAGCGACTACAACACTAAAAGGGCCTTTTAATATACAGCACATCATTAAAACCTTAAAAGGAATATTGAAATTGCCACATCTGCCATTCATTAACGAAACCACTTGGTCGTATAAAACTTCTAAGAACAACTACAATCCAGATCTATTAATGATTAAAAACACATACATTTAAATAAAATCACATTTCTTGTTGAGCAGATGCATTCCATATTTCAAGTTACCCCATTTTAATTGTTGTAACAAAAATGAGGGAAACTTTTTTGAGAAGATGGATTTATTTAATTGGGATGGCATTCAAATTTGCAACATGAAAAATATTTAAATGTGCATTTAACAGATCAGAGTTATCCGAAATCTAATGGTCGCCATGATTCAAGTGGATGCACGTTTAACAATGTAAACAACAAGGCTCGTGATTTTCCAACTCGGTTCTTTAATACATCGCACAACATTTTGGCTATTACGCCTTCGTCGGGTGCCGAATTAAAAATGAACAGTGATTTTTGAAAAGTATACAGTAAAACAGTTATCCAGAATAGGATTTTGTCAATCAAAGATGTTTTTATCTGATAAACAATAATATAATACCTTGAATTTACCATAAAACAGCTAGATATACAGTATAAACGATAACAAATCAAAATTCTTTTGCCTTTTATTTCACCACAAACTGTTACCTAATTCTTATCTAACTATAAGCATGCTAAACACGAGTGATCATGTGACATTATCATAAATACTGGTGACAGATATATACCTCTATTGTTTTGTAGGTAAACATTAAAGGTAGTAGAGAAGTGCTAAACTAGCCATAGTAACAAATAACCAAAATGAATGCAAATTTCCTAAAACTTCTAATGGTCGTTAATCAATAACTGAAAATCTTTTAATCAGCAGTTTCTTTTGCTAAGCTTGCTGGTTGGCACAAAAAGAATCCTTCCCAGCTACTGAAAGTTCTTGAATTATAGAAGGTATTCAGTACAGTATTTAAGTTTCTGCCAAATTGCAAACTGATGTCATTGTTCAAACCTTTTCCATTAAGAAAGTACTGCATTTCGAACATTAACATTCCGACTTCACAAGCAAAAATATGGCTAGTCACGTGTGCAATTAGGATAAATTTAATTGGCTTAATTCATATATCAATAAGATAGTGGCTTAATTCATTTGCAAGTTAATTTATGTATGGTTCCTGCCCACGAAGCATAGTTCACAATTTCTTTAAACACGTGTTTGTCATGATTATAGTTTGGTAACTCGCCAATCAGTTTACTAGCAATAACAACCAATGAAAAAACTTCAAATTTGTTACACAACAACACTTACTATACTTCACCTTGCTACGTATTCAACGTTAGTTATAAACTAAAGTTAGTCTAGTTGCCATTAGCAGTACAGCACTATACTAAGATGCATTTAGCTACAATAGTCCACCACTTCTGCTGGCTAAAGTAATAACCTAACTAAAACTCGTGGCTAAGGGAATGTTCAAGGCAAAACTTACAGAAACAAGGCAGAGAAAGTGCAAATAAAGAAAAGTGCCAAACTTCCCGTAATTTAAGTCTTTATAAAGGTGGTTGAAGCTTAGAGATAGCAGATCCAGTTGGGAATCAAACCCGGGTCTGCGGATAGTGTAATGTGTGTATGGTATTGGGAGTGCCCTTAGTGCTAAAATGACAGACTAGATAAAAAACACAGGAATAGTCTTTAGCTGCACGGTTGCATATGGCTTCAATACAATTTGCACTGACCCAGGCTATTTGATGAATAATTAATTAAAGTTGCTATACTTCTTTTTAAATGCTGCATAATTAAGTCATAGTCTAAAAGTGAGGCCTGTCTGCTAAGCAACTATAACATTTTTTAAGAAAAGTTCTAATCATTTCCAAACATACTAATATGTTAAAACTTCATCTGCAACAATGGCTGCTAATTATTACAATTTAGGTGTGATATTACAGAAATATTTACAATTTTTTCTTGTAATGGTATTAACTTCCGCTGCAAAGAATGTGCCAAGTGCAAGAATCTTGTAGGTCAGCAAAATGACATCGACACGTTTATTTTGCTTAACAGCTGCTATGTTAGCAGTTTACATGATGGATCGCATTTCCTAAGATATGGTGTCATGTGCCATACCACGATACCTATAGGTGATCACGATGCCAACAATCTGCAAAGAGATAATTGGTGATTAGACTTGCGAAAAGTATATTGTAATTTAGGTTAACTTCATTCCAAAGTTACTATGCAAAAAATAAGAGAAATCAAAGGATTAAGCTTAAGTGCGAGTAATTCAACACCTAAGAATGGACAAAAGTTCCAGAAGCTATTCTTATTAATAAATTAATTATAATGAAACAGAATTGCACATTCTTATCAATGATATCAAGATATCGTCATTACATAAACAACCCCCGCACTTGAAATGTTTGTTATTGTTCTCAACTCTGTGTTGTATAATCAGTTCAAACTGTTATCAAGGTGAACTTCCTAAAAAGGATTTGTATGGACAGTAACAATGTTATGCACATGAAACTGCATGGTGTTTAAAATCTGAAATTTGACATAAAACAAACAACACTCCACCGCTATAAAATCTAAAATCTGATAAATCTTATGATTTGACTAATCCTGCAATAGCATTGAGATATTTGGTATTCTATAGCAAATTTCTTATTTTTTGCATAGTTTTCTTAACAAACTTAAGTAATCCCAAAATCATTACTGCCAAAAAAAAAAAAATGTCCAATGACTGTTGCTTTTTTGGAAATACTTTAAAAATGTAGTTTAAAAATTTCCAGTTATATTTGTATAGCTTTTATTTTGTATTCATGCTGTGCTTATATAGGGAATTTAATATTTAAAAAAGAATCAGAGACCTGTCATTTTTTCAAGATAATGGTATAAAAATTGTACAGTTTTGATTTGCATAAATTAAGTCATTGTCAGAAAATGTGTGCGTTGATTGTGGGACTACATCATGTAAATTGGCGCATTTTTTACCACGGACAGGTTTAACACATAAAAATAGAGAAAAAAAAAAAGCAGAAAAACTTGCATGCTATTAGCAAATTACTGTAAGAATTTCCATGCAAACCAAACAACATGTGTAAAGCTGAGCTTAGTGAGACCAATATAATTATAATTCGTCATTCCTTAGTATGCCCTTTTTAAAACCTTATTACTGACGGAAATTGCAGTTCATGCAAATAGAGAATATAATAAGTTTGGGGAATCGGCATTGATTTGGGTAATAATATGAACGATGCAAAACAACGGAAAGACCACAAAAGACGCAAGAAACCACAAGCTACACAATAAAGCAACGTTGGGTTAGTGGCACCTGCCGATTATTACCTACACCGTGTGCCAGGAAAGATGAAGACAAAGGGGGTTAGTGTTTTATATGAAATCCCTGGGATTAGCTCTCGGATCTTTTTGATTTCTGTACCGTACAGTCAAAAACACACCAATGAACTGTAAACAGAAATGAGCAACATAATTCATCAGACAAAACATTGAGAATAGCCAATTGGGCACAGATCAGAAAATTGTGCTTAGAAACATGAATGGATAACGCAGTTTCAGCAGCACATCAGTCTGTTTCAATTCGCAATTTAATGAGCCACACATAACCCGACAAAGTGGAATAAAAATGAAATTCACCTCTGTGAAACTGAAAAAGAGGCCAATACCACCCGACGCTTTCAAACCGCTATGAACAGCATCTATGAGAAACTTCTGGCAAGGGTCACATTTGCAGGTTGTACGAGTAGGTTCATCATAACAACAATGGGATTCTCCTTTGGGACAGCATTTAGGAATCTATATATCGAACATAATAATACATGTTTAATAATGATTACATGTGACAAAGTAAAGATAAGATTACTGGCAACATTATTTGTCTAAAGTATCTAAGCAAATTAAGTTCAAACTTGTTTCTCACATCATCACAGGAAGGATGTCCCATGGTTACGTTTTCGGCAAGGCCAGAGGTTTCATTACTATAGCCGCAGCACCCGAAATAAGATTGGGCATTCGTTTTAAGGGAATCGTCAGCATGTCTCCAACCCGCCTCGGTGAGGGTTTCCTGTTGGCTTTCGTTCATTGCTAAGCAAGCGCAGGCAATGCTGAACTGGATAACAAATAGCAGGAACAAAATAACCATGTACTAAGCAATGAATTAAGGAGTTTATTTCCAAATAGAATACCTATCAGCTCGGAAGTTATTTTTTGGGTGTGACCCTGCAAACGTTCTTTTGAAAAGGATACAAAAAACAGAATAACTTGGTGATGTCTGATTGCTCCAATAAGACCCAAAACGGAGACCAATAAAAGAAACACGCCACAAGCAATGATTCCACCTATCAGTTTGATGCTTGTAACTATATTTGCTGTCTGTCCATAAGCTGCAACTCCTATTAATATGAAACCCACCAACTGGAAAGAAAGAAAAAACATGTGCCGCATCACTAAAGTGCTAATTTACACATTTGCTGCACTAAAGTGTTAATGAGGTTACCGGTTCACTTTCTAAATGAATTGCATATGTGGCAAGGCTGATGTAGCATTTTTACTATGGACTACTTTATAACGGAAGTTTGCCTACATGAACATATACTAAATACGCAATGACTTGCATCGTGTATTACAATTGCAATACATTGGTAAACAAGGTTCACTGGATCAAAACGTTTCATGTTGTAAAAATCAGAACTGCGTGAAATTCTTTTGATAACATTACGTAATTATATCACCGCTTTTATTGCAATACTTTTTATAATACTTTTACAATTTCAAGAGACTTTTACCAAAAGCAGAATTTTGATCATGTTTACGCGTTTGGGAAAAGTTTAGTTTTACCAGAAGTTACAAAAGATAAGGTGCAACTTCCGCATACTAGTGGAAATCAATCTGCTCGATCCACAAGGAGTAGGACGCATATATAAAAAGAATGGCACCTGTTATAAAATAGCAGGTGATGTGGCATAACTTGCGGTGTTTGTTACCCATACTATTATTAGTCGGCTTAGTAATAGCAATCGATAAATGAAACTAAAAAAACATGATGATACAGGCTGACTTGGGATTTACGTCATAATAAAAGTTTATCAAGTATTTGTCAATGGTTACAATAAAATTTCTAAACGTTTGCGCTACATGCGATTGTAAACAGTAATTTTATTGACAACGTAAGGTGGAAAATGGACCCGAGATGAAATTACTTGTTTAATTTGCAAGCAAATCCTTCAAGAAGGCTCATAGGTCAAGGATGGGTGAAAGTCACGAGTTCGGTTTGAAAGGTCGAACACTCACTGTTGCAATTCAGTTATCGATTAATTGTGCAATAAAACCAATAATTGTGTATCGATTGTTTTATGAACAGTACTTTGACAGTTATGATACCGTTCACCAGGTTCACACGGTGATGAGTAAGCAGGTAGTCATTTTTAGGTGCATAAGACAGCAAAATGCCATCACGAGATTATGAACTGCTCCCATATACATTAATTAATGAAATTTTATGAATGACACTAGAAACATTGCCATGGCATTAAGGTGAGGCTAAAAAATTTCGGAGATTGAAAGAAGTTAAAAAATACTGAAATATCTGTGTTATTTTCACCTGATCAATTAAGTAGTTTGAAATAGGCCTAAGTACGTGACATGCTGTTGACGTCAACATTTTGAGAAATGATTATCCAATATACTTACAATATACATGACGTTGAGCCCAAGAAGAGCATTTTTAGAGCAAGTAAATCCTGCGCAAGCCATTTTTGTAATAAATATAAAAGTCCAACAGAAGAGCTGATCAACAGCACAGCTATAACATACGTGGACACATAAACGAATGACGATATAAGCCGGGGGCAATAATGAAAAATGGAACATTCCAAATTTTCGATTTGTACGTGAATTTTATTTACTCATTAAAGCAATGAATTTTTGAACATCGAACTTAGAATCATTGTGTTTGCTATTTTTGCCTTTGATACATTTCAAATATTTAATATTATCAATATTTTATCAATTTTAATATAATTTAACGCAATTTGTATTATTTGCGCATTTAATATTTTTTCTCGCGAGGCCAACGTGCAAACGCAAGTTACTCCGCTTTTCTCCATGTGGGAATGGCGGTGGAGGTCGTTGGATTTTATTTGCAAAGTAGTTTAGACAGCTTTATTGTAGTTTTTAATCAAATTATGGGTTTTATATACAGACCAGAAGATGCAGTATTGTTTTGGTAGAATATCGGGTTAGTTTGTCCGGAGTTATTTTTTTCTGCAGGGCGGTTTTTTAATTTGCATCACAAATGGCTTCATCTACAATGGGGAATCGTAGGGCTAGCTTAACTCCAATGCAACAAATGACTGCCTCCTGCACCGGAGCAATTATTACATCTGTCCTAGGTAAGGGTTTATAGAATTTCGAATTGTATTGTTTTGAGGTTACTAGTCTAAATGCAGCATCATCTTAGAATTGTCATGGCCAGTTATCCCTTTATACGTGTGTTTCATTGTGGTCTTTTTCGTTGAAGTAACACCTCTGGATGTGGTCAAAGTGCGCCTGCAAGCTCAACAAAAGGCATTCATGAGCAACAAATGCTTCTTATATTGCAATGGGTTGATGGACCATCTTTGCCCTTGTATTAATGGGGAAGAAACGTGGTTTCGAAGACCGAGCCACTTCTCAGGAACAATTGTAATTACTGTTTCATTTTTTTTTTAAACTCCCCCATAGAGAAATATAAACTTGTCACTGTATGAACTACGTCTTATGCTCCCCCTTTCAGATGGTAGTGTGGCAACTCTTCTACCTCACATTTGAGTCGACCATATGTTTCATCGGACACAAATTGATATACTTACACAACAACAATTTGCTTTTCTAATTTTAGGATGCATTTGCAAAAATTAGCAGGGCAGAAGGAGTTGCTTCCCTGTGGAGTGGCCTACCTCCAACATTGTAAATACAAATTTGGATGACCAATTGTTACCATGTATGTTACAAATAGATAAAGCGTTGTTTTATTAATTGGTTAATATCCGATTTGCAGACTGATGGCAGTACCATCTACCGTGATATATTTTACATCATACGAGCAAATTAGTTATGGATTGAAAAAAATGTTTGGCACGTCAGGCTACAATCCATGGATAGCACCCATTTCTGGAGCAATTGCTAGAAGTAAGATTTCCTTAATTTTACAACTGTGGGGACAAATCCTGCAAATTGTTTTCATTGATAGTAACTTAATATTTTAATTTAGTTGGGTCTGCTGTTGTGATAAGCCCTCTCGAATTGGTAAGGACCAAAATGCAGTCTAAGAAGCTTAGTTATAAAGGTAAAACTATTGGTTTAGTCATCTTTTGAACATTCAAACGACTTGTTTGTCTATTAATTCTATTTTACGGTTTTATTGTAAAATAAATGTGATAATTTGTTTTTATTAGAGGTCAGCACTGGAATTCGATTGCTAGTATGCCATCAGGGGTATTTATCCCTGTGGAGAGGTCTTGGGCCAACTATTTTACGGGACGTTCCATTTTCATGTAAGGGAAACGCAGAAATTTTTACATAAATTAAGCGAAATCTAAAAAAAATTTAGAATTTTCGTTTTTATTTTATAGCAATTTACTGGACTCAATACGAATTTCTCAAATACTATTACAACCGACCGGACCCCGGGTTCTATTTTAGCTTCATGGCCGGTGCTACTGCTGGAATGGTGCGTACTTTTTTTTGATGATCCACATTCACGAGCAAGTTCAATACAACTCTTATCGTTATATTTCTGTAGGTTGCTGGTGCGGTCACACTTCCTTTTGATGTTGTAAAAACTCACCGACAAATAGAGTTAGGAGAGAAGGAAATTTTTACTGGTAGGCTTTGATGTCATATATCATTATGATAAATCGTAAATTGTTATCATAAAGTTGATTCCAATTAAGATTTGTCAGTGAATTTCCTAGATAACTTAGTAAAGGAATTGCTTTAAAAGCCTTTACTATGAAAACCATCTTTTAATCCGGCTAGTTGTTTATTTAACAGTAGACGATCCTAAGAAATCGGCCAGCACGTACCACATCTTAAGGCGTATCTATTTCGAGCATGGTATTAAAGGATTGTTCACGGGTGAGCATTAATTTTGCTTGAGTTAAGTTGATTCTTTCATATGCTCGAACTGACGATTTTTGTGTATTCAGGGATTGTCCCGAGGATAATTAAAGTTGCTCCCGCATGTGCAATCATGATTAGCACATACGAATTTGGCAAGTCGTTTTTCCGGCAGTACAACGAAAGGCAGCAACGTCAACTTCAAGAGCTGCGAGTTTGAATGCCTGATCTCATGTACCGAAGAGCTCTCTGCAATCATATCTCTTATTATCTGTCCTGGTAAGAAATGACCCGTTAAAGTTGTTTTATGCCTTGCGAATGTCTTCCATTGAGCTGTGATTTATTGAACAGATTTAGGGGTCCATTTCTTCTTGGGTCTGCCTTCTTAAACACACTCGTACTTCAGCTAAAAACGTGTTTGTGTTGGAACAAAGTTATTAGTAAGGTGTTTTGTAAAAGCAGTTTGATGCCATTGAGCAGTGGCATCCACATTAAATTCTATAGCCTTTCCAACATCTGT
The DNA here is from genome assembly GCA_033995625.1 of Ophyiulus pilosus. NCBI lineage: Eukaryota > Metazoa > Arthropoda > Diplopoda > Julida > Julidae > Ophyiulus > Ophyiulus pilosus. The sequence goes on along the minus strand of JAUJYV010000547.1, from coordinate 23,573 downwards.
ACATGTGACAGTTAGAAAAGTGCAATCTGTCCAAACTCAAAACAATTTATAGACCAGTGATTTGAGGATTTTACAAAATTAGCTGTAAATATGCTTCGTTAAAAATGCAGATGTGACTGAAGTGGTAGAAGCATCTCGCTTGTCACAAAAGCGTGCAGCTCCGCTCTGGCTTGTATCTTATAAAGGTCTCCATGCACATAAATTTAAATGCTGAATTAGTATAAATTAAATCTGCAGGCAAGTTTGTTTATCAAACGTGTCAAGAATGCTGTTCACAAGTTTACATGACAACTCAGCCCGGTAATTTTTTTATTTCATTTTTTTTCCCATTACAAATATGACGCTTCATAAATGTGCCGTTTTGAATGTACATGTAAATAGCTCCGATATTTTTTTAATCTTTTCTAGAACGTGTAATGCTTAAAAATTGCATTTTAGATTCTAGAGGTCATGGAAAGAGATTGACATTGTGCATCCACGCAGATTTAATAGCATTATTGTCCAGGTTTTTGAATTTTCCGTAAAATTCGTTCAGATTTAAACTATCTGCACGGAGACCTTTATGGTTCAGCGTAAATACCCGGAAAACATTTTGATACAACTGCATTCCTGTAGAAATTTGTAGCACTAGTCAGTTTTGTTTATTATTATCTTATTCCAGTATGCCAACTGCCAAAAATAACACTGAGCGTGAATAAAAAATAAGCAAATTGCATACTAGATTACTTAAAAGGATATGTACACCTTTTTGATAAACTGGTAGGCTTAATCAACATTTACCCTTGTCAAACATTCTTTTTAGCTTAATTTGTTTTGGATTAGATATATTCAAGAGAAATTGTAACTAACTTGAGGTAATTGTTAATAAAGATATTTCCTAAACTGGGCATAAAGCATGCTTGCATTTTTAAATCCTCTCACTACAATTAGTGATTCTCACCCAATGTTTTCAGGCAAATTGGCTGAAACCTTTGTATGTATTATCTTCTAATATTCTTTAGTTGGTTATGAATTCGACAAACAAACAGGTAAAATATTCGCATAACTCCAGCATTATTTTATTTCATTTGGCAAAAACAACAAAACTCAATGAGTTTGTAACAATTGTGCAATTGCTTTGGGTAAATGATAATTTACAAACCAAAATGTCAAATCAATAGGTATTTACTATAATTCTGCATATATATCATCATCATCTTTTCTTATTGGCTTTATTTGAGGTTTTAATCTTGTCCACACGTAACATAATTCCGGTTTTTGAGGAAGAGTAGGGTAAGGGGTATTTTTTGCTTTAAAATATTCCGAGGGTGCATGGGACACAAATTCCATACAATCTAACTTTCTAGGTACTTCTTCTTCAGGGCCTAAAGACATAAAAAAAATTATTTTACAAATAAAATGCAATTTAAATATCGTGTACTCTGCTGCTAGAGTAAATTTACCAAGAATATATGTAGATGCGTCAAATTTTCCACCTTGACTTGAAATGGTTGGCAAGAGCCACGTGATTACTGCACTTTTCTCACAGTATTGATCTTGAAGCAAGCCTCTGATCTGAGCGTAATAAACATCCCCTTCAACATCCACAACTGAAATAATATCTCCAATCTGATAGTATGTGCCCTGCAAAAAATTTGAGATGGTTAAATTTAAAAGTAAGAGGTAAGACAATATTAATGCTTCTTATATATTTGCCTTGTGAAACACGCTTTCTGTGGTTACAGGAGTTGCAACTGCAGTTGGAGCCTTTGTAGCCTATATGGAAAAAAAATGGACCATTTCAAATAAACAGATATTTCAGAAACAATATCAAACAAAAATGAGGATTATACATTACGTAGCATATAAGGACAATTCACTACGAATCCATAAGCAGAAAAGTTGTTCAACACCATGCATATGCACGTGCTTAACTTACACTCTTCTTGAAGATGATCCTTCTTCCTTTGCCTTTTGTGTTTGATTTTGATTGAGCCTGTGCTCGTTGCTTATTCGTCGCCCTAGCACGCGTGCTTTTACGTAAAACTACGTGACATTGTCCATTATTGTCATTGTTAATACCATCTTGACTGTTAGATGAGCTGTCTTTGATTTCGTCTTGGTTTGCACTTGTTCGTTGAAGCATGCAATCGTTGCACACGGTTTCGCCATTGTCGTTCTTCTTCCAGATTGCAGATGATGTCGTCTTACAAATAATGCATTCAGGTATTACTCCTAATGGCATTTTACAAATGAAGATATCTGTCAAAAAGTCTAAACATATTCACATAGTTTCCGCCATTTTTGAGCGACTCGTGACGTACGACTAGTGCAGCGTGGGAAATTCCTATTTGAAGCGGGTAATTCAAATTTCTTTTTTTTTTTTGGTCGAATTTGTTGGTTCTAAGACTTTTCAACCTCGAAAAGGTTCATCGAGTTTTATCACGTTTTATGCTGTAAAGTATAACAAAGTTTTCTTATACCGCAAGCATAAGATTTTATTGTAAGCACGAAGTTTTAATGCCGTAAACACAGTGTTTTCTAGTCGTTATTTATCGTAAATATGTATGTCATGTGAAATATTTTAATGGATCTTTCGATAGATTAATAGGCTAAAAATGCCCTTGTGGGTACCCGTAACACCCCATTCACACGAGGCCGTATCAGCTGTTTTGGCGCACGAGATTTTTTTCAGCAGCGCATGCTTTTCTATCTGCACGTTCACACGATCCCGCAGACGTATCGTGTGAACGTGCAGATAGAAAAACTCAGTGGTCGGCAACTCATTAGTATAGCCCAGGGGAACGGAATATGCGGTTCTTTGGCCCCTTGAGTGTGGACGTTTTAAGTTTTTTTTGTGGACAATTGCCGCCGATACGCGTACTCTAAAAAGTTTTCAAAGGATTCAAAGGTTAAATGAGAAAAAGGCTATACCACCATTATTTGAGGAATTATTTGGCGATTATTTTAATTATTGTGGTATTTAATTATACGTAATTTATAAATGTTATTTGTTATTTTTGCAAACCTGTTTTGATAAGAGTGAACTTTGAATTGCCAAACAGATAGACGCATATCTTTCTTAACATCGAGGACTGTGCTGATAACATTTTAAATGAAAGTTAAGCAAAGTTATTTGTGGGCCATCGGCTAGGATATTTTCAGTATGGCTGCGCTGAACAGCTCTCAAATTTTACTTCGATTTTTCTGCTGTTTTTTGTGGTGCTCATTGTCAGCTTCCGAAATACTCATCTTGAATGTTGCTGATGGGTGGACAGCAGTGAACAGTAATCAATGTAAGTCTTTACTTTAATTATAACAAAACCAAAACATAACTGACATGAAGGTCAAAATTAGCAAAAGTTAATTCGTGTAGACATTCCTAATCGTCTTAAATTGTAATACAGGCAGTTAAATTTTTGCTTCAATTACAGCAATTAATATCCCAGTCACTGTTCCTGGAACTATTTATACGGATTTGCAAAAAAATGGTTTGATTGACGATCCGTATTATCGATTCAATGACGTGGATTACCGATGGATTGCTAAGGATGATTGGACATATTCAACTATAATAGAAAGTCAGTTTACCTTTAATTAAAATATATAAAGGAGGTTTTTAAAAAAAATTGAATAGAAGATGTTGATCATTTATTTAGATTTTTTTTTAAAGTCTGATCAGTAAAAGTTTGATTTGTTCACCTTGATTGGATACAGAATTCAATCTAATAAAATTGGGTTTCTATGATATTACTTATCTGCAACAGATTAAACTTGTCAACCTTTATATACAAGTTGTACATTGCATAATTTTCAAATGTATTTCCTTGTATTGTACGCATGGTAGACAATATTCCTACAGTATAACAAATAAGTGAGCAGATTCATGTAAAATGTGGTCATTTCGACCAAAATTAGAAGAAGAAAAAAAAAACAACGAGCACACCCGTATATGTTATATTTCTTATCATTTCATACGTGTATACTTTATTTCAAGTAATTATAAACTAAGGTGATTTTAGTTAATAAAATATAATTACACACGTCGATAAAATGTTCTGACAGCCCTCATTAAATACATTTATACTAAAAAGAAAGGCATATTAATAACCTTGCCAATGAAATAAATGAGTCAATAATTCCAAAAACTTATATTCTATAATCTATATTATAATCTATACTAAAGGTATTGTTCACACAATTAATTTCAGTTAGTGACGAGCTTTTGGCGAGGGAAAATATATTTTTGGTTGCCGAAGGTCTCGACACTGCAGCATCTGTTTACTTAAATGGACAGAACTTGGAAAATACTGACAACATGTTTGTCAGATATCGTTGGCCGGTGAAAGCATATCTGTTGGTTAGTTTTTCAAATTTTTTTTTCTGTAAATACAGTAATACCTCGGTTGACGAACGTACTCCGTTCCTTGACCCTGTTCGTGAACCGACAAGTTCGTTATCCGAATCAATTGCAATTAATGCAAATCCAACCTATCAAAATTTGTTGTTGTGACTCCACTGCACCCACGCGAGCTGGGCAAACTGGGTTTCTGTTGGGGACGTGACTTTGCGGCGCGAGTCACGTGCGCTCCGTGCACGCGTGTTCGTGAACCGAAGCATCGTTCGTGAAGCGAAGCAAAATTTGATTACCAACGTTGTTCGTCGACCGATTTGTTTGTAGACAGAGAAGTTCGTGATCCGAGGTATCATTGTACCTATTTTGGAACGTAATTATAAATTGAATTATAATCTTATGTATTGCAGTCAGGACAAAACAACATCACAATTAAATTTACTTCTCCCATTAAATATGCTCTCTCACGCCATGATAATTACACGTCCGAGTTTAACTATGACGTCCCTCCCTCCTGTCCAGCTTTTGTACAGCACGGAGAATGTCATTCTAATTTCATACGAAAAATTCAAAGTAGTTTCAGTTGGGATTGGGGACCAGCATTTCCAACAATGGGCGTTTGGTAAGTCATCCAAGTTATACATTTCTTTTAAGTGTCTAGTCCTTAACATGTCTAAAAATGTAAAACATATTATCAAGGCAACCCATGCAGTTTGAAGCTGTGGACTCGTGTATCATCAGAGATGTTCTTGCGACCACTACATATCCCAGTGGTCAGTTACTTGTCAGGCATCAAATAAGCGTTCTAGAATGACATCTCACATTATTTCCTTCATAATATGAGATGGCATACTTTAACTTGTATGAATTGTTTTGAACATGTATCATGTATGGAATGAATATAACCATTGATCTTTTCAAAGATGAGGCCGGATGGACACTCAGTGTGGGAGTTTATCTAGATTGTTCGAATTCCTTGCCTCAAACCGGTTCTTTGACCATTAGCCTTTCTGAGAGTATGGCATGGACATGGAGTGTAACATACCCATTAACCCTTTCGCCAGACACCCATGGAACAGCATATACAAGTATCACCACTAACTCCTTAAAGGTTTCTATCTTTCAACAATATTACCCAGTTTTGCAAAGAAGATTTTGAGAAAGTCATCTTAACATTCTGCGTTTAGGCCTTCAACATCACATCTTGGTGGCCCAATGGCTATGGGGCACAACAGTTGTATAGACTGAATGTGACTTACACTAACAATGATGGTTCAGAAGTGTCCACTGCTTCAAAGCGTATTGGATTCCGTACTATTGAATTAATACAAGATCCAATTGAGAATGTAGTGGGTAATACACTTTTTATATTGTATATATTTAATTTTGCAACATATTTATAGAATCTGAATCTTTATTTCGGATTTGTGAATGCAGTACCCTGCCCCTTAACATCTGCTATTCACACGCACACTTGAGTGCTCAAGGATAGCCACTTTAAAGGGGCAATCTTGTCACTATCCTCTATTACTGTATAAATTACTAGCTGTGGTCACGGAATGAATTACATCCTATCCAAAAATCTAATTGGATAAGTTTATCCAAATGTACATATGCATTTTATCCAAATCTGATTTTTAACTGGAATGAAATCAATTTCGTGACTACATCAATGAAATAATCATTATTTTATTGTTCAAATTGTTGTGTTTATTTCAGGTCTTACATTTTATTTCAAAGTGAATGGAGTAAACATTTTTTTGAAGGGATCCAACTGGATTCCAGCTGATAGTTTTACAGAGCGAGCAACAGAGGATTATGTACGCAATCTTTTGGAATCTGCTTCAGCTGCCCATATCAACGGTCTTCGAGTGTGGGGAGGAGGACTATACGAACAAAATATATTTTACGATATTTGCGATGAATTGGGAATATTGATATGGCAGGACATGATGTATGCATGTGCCATGTATCCGACGGATGACCACTTTTTGGATTCGGTAACAACAGAAATCACGCAACAGGTAAATTTCATTTAATGTTGCATTTATATAATAATGCTCGGTTGAAGATGATTTTATTTATGTAATCTTTTCACCAGATTCGTCGCTTGCAGCATCATCCTTCAATTTTGGTGTGGAGTGGAAACAATGAAAATGAAGCTGCTCTAAGAGATAACTGGTGTGTTTTTAAAGTTTATTGTACATTTAAGTACTGATTATCATAAACCTGATTTTGTTGCATTTAGGTATGGCACAAACAACAATTTTTCGCTTTACGATTCTGATTACGTTGAACTCTACGTGGATACTATTGGTACAATTGTTCAACAGTTGGATACATCAAGACCCTTTGTGATCTCAAGTCCTTCCAATGGTGCCAATGAATCTGCAGCATATGGATATGTTGACCCAAAGCCAGGAGATTCAAAATATGGGGATGGTATGTGCACGATTTATGATCAAGGCCATTACAATTTATTTTTTTGTAAAATGTCACAGATTGTATTGTAACGAGATTTTACAAGGAAATTACAATCAAATTTCAATTTCTCGTTTTTATCTGATTTAGTGCATTTCTACAATTACGAAATGGACGGATGGGATTGGACAAAATATCCTAGACCACGTTTTGTCTCCGAATATGGCTTCCAATCCTGGCCTTCCTTCGAAACTTTATCGAAAGTATCAATTGATGAAGACTGGGATTTTGTATCTAGATTCATGGAACATCGGCAACACCATTTTATGGGTATTCTCAACATTCCTACATACATGGGAAATAATCATGTTTGACAAGGTTACAAATAACACTTAGAAGTAACTGAACATCTATTTCGTTTAGGTAACACGCAAATATTTCAGGGCGTTGAAAGACACATGAATCTTCCTACTGGATGCGGTTTTGGCGCCAAAATGAGATCATCCAAAATTTCAAACACGCGTCAGAGTGAAATATCTGTTCCGATTCAAAATTATCAACGTAGCTGCACTAATGTTGATGGATTTAAGGGAATGCTGTATGAAACTCAAGTAAGTGAATTGCTGTAAATGTAAATATGTCATAAGTCGAGTATATAGGCCTGCTATTTGGTCAAAATGGCGGCAGTTCTTAATTTGTACTGTTACATCCAGTATGACACATATTTATTTTAAATTATGCAGATTTATCAAGCAATGAGTATTAAAACGGAGACTGAATATTATCGTCGGTCAAGGACTGAAATAAAAAATGATGAAGGATTTACAATGGGCGCATTATATTGGCAGTTAGATGATATTTGGCAAGGGGCTTCATGGTCATCATTAGGTCTGAAATTTGAATATTATTTTTCTCGACATAATTATTTTCTAAACATTAACATTGCTGTTTTTAATTGGCAGAATATGGAGGCAAATGGAAAATGCTGCATTATTATGCTGCAAATTTTTTTGCGCCAATTCTAATCTCCCCTTTTATCAGCGAAGCTAATGAGTCTGCAGCCTACATTGTCAACGACAATCTAGTTTCTTATTTCAATTTAAACCTTCATGTTAATATATTTAGATGGGATAGTTTTACTCCGGCCTCAACCAATATTGTTACCATTAATGCGGTAAGCTAACTCGCTAATTTTATGAAGCTATTTACTTTTACATTTTAATAGGTTTAACTATTTTTTCAGACTTCTCAAGCAGCTTTGCCAGTATATCAAGTGTCAATTGGTGACCAAATGGCAAATGCTGAGTGCAACATTCAAGAATGCTTTTTCCACTTTTCATTAAAAGACGATTCTGATACGACAGCTATTGGACCATCAAATTTTATTTTTTTGGTTCCGTTTTATGATGCAATAGGACTGCAGAAGGCTACCATAACGGTAAGAATGAAATATTTATATTTAAAAAATGACCTGCTTATCCTACAATTTGTAAAATATTGGATCTGCAAAATGAACATTACAAAAAACTACCTCTATGCAATATCTTGGCAGTCAAACTTGCATAAACATTAGGACAGAATGGTGTTATTTATACAATAGCCGCCATTTTGGATTTTCAAATTATTAAAAGTTTTCAATATTTTTAAAAACGAACATTCGGATATGATGTTCAAGTCTTGACGTACATAGCAGTCTAATTCTTAGACATTGCTGATTAATAATTTATGTCATTGTTAATTTGTATCTGTATAGATCCAATCAGTAACGTTGAAGGAACCTGAAGATCAATATCCTGTATTTACAATTACCATTGTTTCCGATAAAATTGCTCCATTTGTTTGGCTTGAAGCAACTGGTATCCAAGGTCATTTTTCCGACAATGGCTTCTTGATTGTTGAACCTAATTTAACAATCGATTTTTCTGCACGACAAGCTGTAACTGCAGATCAATTGCTTCAGAGTTTGACAGTTAGTTCTCTAATGGATCTTTATTAAGTATCACGCAATTAGATAAATAAAAATTTTAGCCAGTGTCCTTGAATTCTTGCTAATTTTGCAAATAAAATGGAAGCAATTTTAATTTTGCTACAATAAATATATAAATAGCCAAACTGTAGAATACGATGAAATCAAATTCAACCATAAATCAATAAATCAAATAATTACAGAAAATGCAACAATACGAGTCATATACTAAACCAGTTAACGACTAATAAGACTACATTTATTACACGACGTCAGTTTACAATCAATTTTACAAGCAAATTATTGTTTTGATTAAATACTATTAAATTATCGATTTTTTTCCCAAAAAATTGACAGAAGAAAATTTAAAATTACAATTTTAGATTAAATTAATATTCGGCAGCATATAAAATAGTTAACTATGTGTTACAATTTTAATACATGTCCAACATAAATGTCGTCGAGCACTTGTTTCTTTCATCTTCATTTTGTACAGTATATGTTGTAATTATTACGTTTTTTAGTGTCTATTCTCATTTGACCTCTTCACATTAGCAAATAGTGTTGCAGATGCAATCTTTAATTTTGTCCAATGATGATCACTTTAACAGAATAACCAGCACAAAAATGTGACGAAACTTCAATTTCTGCATAATCGCCAGGAATCGCTCCTCTTACGAACTTAGTTTCTCCTCCTTTACCATCCACAGAAAAATCGATGACTGCTATTCCAGTTATTTGTGTAGATGTTGAAATTGCTCCATTCGGTGGATACATAACCCTTTCGGTCCGGAAACTCCCAGGAAGCGGATTCACTTTATTTGAGTAAGTAAAAAGCACGGAATCGCCAACATTTGGAAATCCATAAATTCTATTAAGAGAACCTCGTACTAGTAGTTCTTTTTTCAAATCTTTCCAAACTTCTTCCATTTCTTTCGTAATGCATAATCCTTGTTCAAATTTCCCGAATTCAATTAATGCCATTTTAGCTGAAATTGGAAAATGCCTGTTGCCACTTGCCAGATTAAAGTAAATCTAATTGTACTTATTTCTTTAAATCGACTTTTATACTGGCTTCAATAGGCAAATAGATTATGCAAGATTTGCTTGCATCACAACGTGAATATGCACATAATGTGGAGCATGCTGATAACACTTTGATCATAGTAGCAAAAACTATTTGATATACCATATTGCCACGCCCTATACATTACTATCATTCTATTGTTATATTCTTTGGTGCAATATTGATATATGATAAAATGTATTTTATATTTATTTAGTAGCTATAAATAATTTCGGCAAAGAAAAAAAATTGTCGATTTAGCAGGTATGGCACATGTCACGTGCACAATACAAAACATTTACATAAAGTCGAATAATTTTAAATTTTAGGTTATTAATTTACATCCAAACAACATCTGATATTTTGATCAATCTTTCATATAATTTTCAAACTAGCCTACATGATTAAAAACACTTAGATAAATTAAAAAGTAGGCAATAATATAGAAATATGAATGCATCATCAGTTTTATTGAATTCGAGTAATTTACAAAAGCAGTTTTTGTCAAACAAAACAATCAAAGATCAAAATGGCGCTTCCAGCTTCCTCTATGGTAATACAGCCCAAGCAAAATTCCATAAAGGCAGATATTTTGTTCTCAGTTGCAATTGAAATTCTTTATGGATGACAGCAATTTTATAATATTATGATTACAAATCATTCAATGCAGAAAGCGTGTTATGTTAAGTTTTTACAGGGGCAGATTGTTGCTGGCTGGCGAGCTGAGCTTGAAGCTTTACTTCGGCATACTCCAAAACAACTGGAAAAACGTACATGCATAATGAAGGTACAACATTAAAATTTTTTTTTTAAATCTCACAGTAATACCTACCATCTCTTAATCTAATTTTATCCTGAGCCAAAGTTTGAATCTTTTCCATTTGTTCTGTCACAAATTTGATCTTTCTCTTAAAGTAATCCTTTGCACCGGTAACATCCTAAAAATAACATTAAGCAAATATTTTTAATTTCAGGAGAATGATAATCAATAACAAAATGTATTTCAAGAAATTATAATGGAAGTCAACCTTTTCAACAAAATAACCAGTTCCAATATCTATCAACACCTTGTTTACATCAGTTAAAGAACCTGGAACATACATCTGACAGTGATATTAAGGTAAATTGAGATTTATTCCTAAAGTAGAGCACAACTTGAAAGCTTAAAATTCCATCAATAATTCTCTGCAAAATCAAGCAAATGTTGGTAATTCCTCCAAAATTCCCACTCTACCGTTCTTGAAATCAATGACCCCAAAAACCTTATCACGATGATGTAAGCCGTTGCTAGAATTAACCAGAAGGCAATACGAATACAAAATAAGACAGACGTAGGAATAGCGTGCGGGCGTATTAAAATGATCTACAACTTTAGTAGAAAAATATTCGTTGATGTGTGAAAGGATACAGAACCAGTCAGTGGAACTAAGATTTCTTTTCCCTCATTTTCAGGAGAAACCTTTTCTAAGCAATCCCCTGACTCTTGAAATTTCGTTTGGGCCATTTTCAGCTGCTGCAATGAGCTTGAAAATAGTTCAACTTCCTGCAAAACAAAATAAAGTTTATGATATCATTAGTCAAAATCCTTATATATTGTATTGATTCTTTATATTATATCTGTCACGAAAATAGTGGGTACATGAAGTAATGCATGCTACACCGGTCACCACCTGCGTGCTATTTTCATGCCTCGCCTTTAACTATGACAAAATTAAGTTCAACTAATATTCTTATACTTTTTGCATTATCGAATCGCTAATATAAGTCTGGAAGTACCTGATCCAATTGTTGTTTTAACTGGGAAAGTTGGTTTAAATTCAGTTTGCCTATTTCGATGGTGTGCTCCTTGGTAGACGCCATTTTCTAAATGTAAAATTAGGTACATAAAAGTTTCGAATAGTACCTTGATTTATCTCAATTATTTTAAAATATCCGTAATAATAAATTTAATTTCATTAGAATATTTTAAACTAAGTTTTAATTAAAAACGCGGCTTAATTTAATTTACAGCTGATTGAATTTAATAATAATATAACTTTTGCAATATTAAAGCAATTGCTAAAATAAGGTATATATCTGGCATCATTGGTTACGTGCCATCGTCTGCACCAGCCTTGAGCTTCTGCTCGTTCTGTTAATTTTAGTTTTATATTTTAGTCAATATTTTTATGATATGGACGTTTTTTAATTGCAGAAAGGTTAACAACAATCAGTCAACAATAGACTACTATGGCCCAAGCAAAGCTACTGTCTATATTAGGCAGAATGTATGGTCGTGAGGTGTTTCGATTGCCATGCCGGTATTACTGTGAACATGTATCAGATGTAACTAGTAATAATACAGACCCTAAGTATCGCCATAATATCGTTAGACCTGCAAATGTTAGCCCACCTATGAATGTTCCGAAACATATTGAAGTTCCTAGGTATGGTCTAAGTATATTTTCAAAGCAAAGGTCTGTTGAACGTAAATCGGAATCCCAGATATTGAAAATGAGAGAAAGTTGTGCGTTAGCTAGAGAAGTTTTAAATTTATTAGGAGAAAAACTTACGGTAAGTTACCCAACTTTCATTTTAAAAAAACATGAACGGAACTAACTTGCAAGTATATGTACTGTCATTTTGTTGCAGGTAGGAATTACCACTGATGAGGTAGATAAATATGCACATGAGATAATTATTGCACATGGAGCTTACCCATCTCCATTATTTTACCGTGGATTTCCAAAGTCAATATGCACCTCTGTCAATAATGTAGCGTGTCATGGAATTCCCGATGACAGACAACTACAAGATGGAGATATAATTAACATTGATATTACTGTGAGTTTGTAGGCGTTTTTTCACTAAGTGCAAACGCTAATTTGTATTAGTATCCATCTAATTGTTTTGATATGCTTAGGTGTTTTACAATGGTGTTCATGGTGATTGCTCAAAAACTTTTGAAGTTGGTAACGTCGATGCTGCTGGAAAAAAATTAATAGAAGCTGCAAAGCAGTGTCGAGACGAAGCAATTGATGCTTGTGGTCCAGGAAAGGATTTTTCAATAATTGGCAAAACAGTCAGGTAAATATTGAACAGAGATTTACAAATAATTTTTCTGGGCATAGTGTACATGGCCACATTATCCAGTGGTCACTCATTGACCACCTGTGTATATTAGCAAGACTGATTTCTCCAAATAAGAAATTCTGACTACAAATGGAAATACTTGCATGGGCAGTTTACAAAACCAGCTTAATAACACTCATCTTTTGCATGTAATATGAAGTTCTGTTGCTCAACGATTTGGATTTAAAGTTATGCCTGTGTTTTGTGGTCATGGGATTGGAAAGTATTTTCATGGTTTACCAGATATATATCATTTTGGTAAGCATGGGTCAACGTTTGTTTGGAATGAAATACTGAGCTACATATTGTTGACAGTCTCAATTTTAAATCATCAGATAATAACTTTGAAGGCACAATGGATGAAGGGATGACCTTTACTGTTGGTGGGTACTGATTTTGGGTAACTTAATTAAATCAATTTGCATTGTATATATCAGTATTTTTAATATTTTGTAGAGCCAGTGATTTCTGAAGGAAGTGAAATAGCAGATATCTTAGAAGATGGCTGGACAGCAGTCACAGTTGATGAAAGTCGAACAGCACAATTCGAACATACGATTCTTATCACGAAGGAAGGGGTTGAAATTCTGACGCAGTAAAGCTACAGGGAATTCGTGTTGGATGCTACCAAGTCTTAGGTATGATAATCAAATTTCTTTTTTTTTAAATTTGATGCGCATAATGTGTTAGATGCACTAGGTCAAGATGACGTTATTTATGAAATAACTAAGCGTAGACTAGAAAAATGTGCTGAGAAAAATTTATTCATTGTGAAATGCAAAACCCACGATTACATGACAAATACACAAATTTCAGACTTCCAATCAACAGTCCAATTTATAAGTAAGGCTCAAGTTTGACCAGAAATGGCACATACTGACTACTTGAATTCCCAATACACGTGCTTTGTTTAACTCCAATCTAAGGTGTTAGACGTTTTGGGTCACGTGGAAACATTGAAGTTTTACGAATGTTGTCCAAGCCAAGATATAACATTGTCACTCGTTCCAATCCTGGGAAATAAAAGATTGATGGGCATTTAAATTAACACTGCATTCTGGCTATTTAATTTATATATATCGTTTTACTCGCCTATTCCTCCTCCTGCATGTGGCGAGCATCCATACTTAAACGATTCGATATATGCCTTGATTTTTTCGATATCTTTAGAAAATAATACCGCAATTAATTCCGCGCTTATCGTTTTTTTTAAATGTGCAGTTGGTTTAGCAATGTCGGCTTACCTATGTTGTGGTGTTGCGCCCGCTTTGTTAAGAAATCTGGGTCGTGAACTCGCTGAGCACCAGAAATAATTTCTTCACCTCTCATGAACATGTCGTAAGAGTTAGAATATTTCTGAAAAAAATGGATGTTTTTTAATCGACCACTCTAGAAAAAAAAATTGCTTTTGTAAATATATACCTCGTTATTTGGATCTGGCATTGTGTAGAAAGGACGTACTGCTAATGGATACTTGTCCAACATGTAGAAATCGGTGCCATACTACAATTAAAAAATATATTCGGAAATTTTTTATGAAAAACGAAAGTTATGGATGTTCTCTCCAAATCCGAAGTGAATCTTGTGCTCAGTTTAATTCGTAAGATACATTACCTTAGCCTTAACGAGACGACCCAAAAGCTTTTCATTAGGAGTGCTTAAATCTTCCTCGTCACCCATTTCAACCCCAGCTTCTTTCAGCATGGCGACACCTTCACGGTATTCCAAACGCAAGCTAGGCTCCAAAAACTGGAACGGCTCCGCAGGATACTGCTTGTGCACGGCTGCAATTTCCTCTGCATAACTAATGACAAATGAGTTGTAGACATTAATAGAATAAGGTGCAACTGTCTTCAAACAAAGTTAATGATTTGAAATGATTCATACTTGTCGCGTAGGCCTTTGAAAATTTCGACAAACATTTCCCCGATGACGTCTACGACCTCGTGGTAGTGATAATTGAAAGCCATTTCCAAATCCAAACCAACAAACTCGCACAAATGCCGATGAGTATTAGAATCTTCTGCCCTAAAAACTGCACCGATCGTGTAGACTCTGTCAAAGTCGGCTGCTATCGCCATTTGCTTGTAAAGTTGAGGTGACTGCGCTAAATAAGCGCTTCCTTTAAAATACGACACTTCAAAGACATTTGCACCTCCCTCGCTCGCAGCTAGAAATTAAATTTTACAAATTAGATATCGTCATAATCGTGATATGGTATTAATTTTGAGAAGTGCCCTACTTACCAGAAATAATTTTTGGAGTATGAATTTCAACGAAATTTTTTCTACCGAGGGATTCCCGGAAAAGCTTGCAGACTCCACCCTGGAGGCGGTAGATGGCTTGATTTGCTGGCGTGCGAAGATCCAGGACTCGGTTATCGAGCCTGGTATCCTGATTGACAGTGATTTTTAAACTTTCCGGATCCTGCATTTAGAAATTACGGAACAGGGTTTAGGAATGACGTTAACGGGCATTGAGAATTTGTTTAGAATTTGGTGAAAGATTTTGAGTTATGGCTACTATTTCATTATATTATAAAAATTCAACTTGCATCTTCAGAGACGGGTCTGGATGCATCCTCAATCTGCAGCGGCAATCTGGCTGCTGCTAAGCTTACAACAAAAATCTGAAAATGAAATGAACCATTAAGCGATCACCATAAACGTCATGTTCGTAAGTATCAAACACTTCTCGTGCGTACCTGCTCAACGTGCAGTTCCACATCTTTTTGCGTGCAGCTTTCAATCTTCTGCTCAACGTTTCTCACGATGCCTTCAACATCAATGATGGATTCTTTAGTTACACTGGAAAAAAAATGTAAACGTAAATATTCTATAACAATTCGTGTGCTATAAATTTTCATTTTTTAGTTTTAGTCTATCACGAAAACTCAAGAGCAGAGGCTTACTTCGCAGCAAATTTTACCATCTGCTTGCTCACGGTGTCCGACACTGCAATTAAACATTGCGCCGAAAAATGTTGTTGTCGTAGCACAAAGAAACATTGCTTGCCTGAAATAGTTGCATAATGCAAGTTAATAAAACGCAGTAAAGCTTTTTCTTCAGTTTCGAGAGGAATGTGACAGGGACCTTTTGCTCGGCTGGTGTGAAGTCGTCCTCTCACCCACACTTTCTTCTCGTTCAATGATGTCAATAAGTCTTTCACTTTAATTAAAGCTCTATCAAATTTCTCTTTTGATTGCAGCATCTCCATTTCGCCATAGCGACCTTTGGACACGTCTTCTCCAGCATCTGCATCACCAGCTGACTCTACCTATAACCAAGTGAAAATGACAAAAGGCAAGATAAAGAATACATTTTTAAACTAATTGTTTTAAAGAATATACAGATGACAGCTCTGATTCTCTACATTTTTTGCTGATCTTTCGGCCTTTTTTGCCGCCTTTTCAGCATCTTTGGCAGCTTTCTTCAATGCCTTCTTGGAAGGACCCTCCTGTCCCCTAAAAAGGTTTGGAGATTCAAAGGTTGGTCATTTCTCAGATGAACTGTTATTAAACACAAGTGGAAAATTAATATTCTTAATAAACTCACTGAGTCTGAGAAGAACTTTCTTTAGGCGGTGTTTCCTTCACCATTTTTAAGTAGATTAAATGTCAAACGTTTATATAGTAATGCCGAAAGCAAAATTGCATCCACGTGTGCAACGGTCGAGCTTTATTAGTTCAGAATTGCATCATTATTATTTCTTTTGTATGTATAGTGTCATCAAACTTTTCAGCTAGATATGTATATGAAAAAAACGTATTATAATTAAAATAATTCTAATATTTTAGGAAATATTAATGATAAAATGTTATTTTTTTCAGTTTTAGTTATATAACTTGTTTCCTTGCTTCGCATTATGGGTAATTGACCAATGAGACCAGATAAAGTATTCAAAGTCTGTTTTCCCTTTATATAATCATAGTTTAATATGGGAAACATGTGCTGTTTATTATGCATAAACAAATGATTATGAAGATAGGTAATTTAATAAAAAAAATATAGGAAAATGAAATGAAATCACCGCCCTATAAGTACAATATCCCCATATGGTCAGAGCAAACCAGATTTGTGTAGAAGCAGATGCGTCGTCGTTGTTTATTATGGTTATGTCTAGAATATTTACACCGCTATATGATTTCCAATTTAATAATGACATTTGAATCAGGAGAATGGATGGACGTGACAGATATTAGAAGTTTTAAGGGCGTAAATTGAATTTATTTGTATGGTGGGGAAAAAGAGAGTAATGATTTCGGGGGCACAGCAAACACAATACGTCCGTGATATTTAAAGGGTTTGAATTAAAGCACACAAATGTGCCTGAATGAAAAAGTAGCGATTAGGCCTTCTCGTTATAAGCCGGCAATTTTTAAGTTTTTATTTTCGTTCACCCCAAGTTCGGGCAAAATGCTGAAAAAGCTTCAAGTTTTTTCAGGGCTTTTCGTTGTTACGTCACGTCGTGCGCTAGCACGTGATCGAAAAAGTGGCAGGAAGCGCGCTCGTGTTGCTATTCTTTCACTTGCGTCACGCGCGTTGGCACGCCCGCACGCATCACGCGAGCTGCCGTTCCACCGAAAGGAGGCCGAAAAAACATCGGCGGCTGGACCATTTTCAAAGAATTATCGTAGATAGAGAACGTTTTCATCTTCCAAGATGCCAAAAGAACGAAGACCAGAGTCCAGTCAAAATTACGGTAAGTCCGGCAGGGGTTAATGCGAGATTTGAGGGGGGAGAAAAGTGGGGCGTATGTAATAATGGCGGCTGCGTGATTGGCGATGCGCGTGCCGTGCGTTTTAGGCCTATTTCGGTGTTTTCGTGGATATGTCGTTCAACGCGTCATATGGATATAGGATGGGTTTTATTGATCGAGTAGTTTTGGGGATTCTAGAGATTTAGTAGAGATATCGAATTCTGCGTTGACACGTTCGATGTCCATTTTTTTTTTTAACATTTGCATTTCAAGCGTGCGTATTTTGTACGGTTCCAAGGACGAATACCAAGGGGAAGGAAGATAGCTTTGCAGCACCAAACATTTGTAGCACGTGTGATATGCTACGCACTAATTTTCGGCTTTAAAACACATGTTTAAACTAATATCAAACAATCGTGGCTGGTGGAGGTCATATCACGTGCGGTACGAGTTGGATTTTGGGAAATTCAGTAAATGGATTTTGTGGGTGGGTGGGGGGTTGGGAGGAGGGTCGTAATTTGACTTCCAATAATTATCAGACATTTAAACTTATTGCGGGAAATTGTATTATGATAATATATTTATAGTTTACAAGTGCAACAAAACGCACGTGTATTTTGGAGTGAAAGGATGCGGCCATGTTGGGATTTTTGAAATTCAAATGGCTAGTATGTGCAGGGGGTGCTGAAACTTATTATGGTTAATAAATAGCGGTATCCTGTATGTTTTACGAAAAATTTTAAATGTTGTCAATGGTTAGAAGATCAAAATAACTATTGACAGGATAAACATTTTACTAAATGTGTAACATTAACAGGGTGATAAGCTGCTAGTCTTAAAATTATTAGAAATGAATTTGAATTTTTATCAACTCTGGATAGTCAGTGTATTATTCGTGTTAAATTCCAGTTTATACTTGAATTACCTTTCCATTAATCGGAAAATTATCTAGAAATTTGTCAGACAATATTGTGGTAATTGGTCGTGGGAGGAGTCCTTAAAAATTTAAAGGGATGATCTTTGAAATTATTGAAATATTTACTGGCTTCCACATTGATGGACACTTTTATTAAGTATAAGTTTCGTTTATATCCAATCGAAAAGGAATAAGGTCTATGTCATAAACTTAAAATCTTTAATTTTAATATATTTTTTATAAATGTTTAATATGGATTTGAAGGCGGCGTATTTTTTATATTCTTGAAATTTGAAACTGTTGGTGACTGCAGTGATTAAGTACCGACAATGGAAGGTCACAGATGAATCCGATAGTAGACTAATAAGATTGGCAGCCACGGCGGCAGTAATTAGCAATCAATCTCGATCAACACAGGGTGGATACGATGAACAAGATTGCACGCTTAGCTAAGAATGCTGTCATAATGCAGTTACCATGTTCTGGAAGCCAATTACTGTGGTTGCAGGGGCTCCCTCATTCATTAATGTGAAGGCTCACGTTGGTTATATTGTCCAGAAATTACTCTTGATTTCTTCAAGAAGCAGTCCTCTTGATACTGAAATGGAAAGAGAAGTGGTTATTATCGTGGTAACCAACTGTTCCGATTTTTATATTCCATGTCAGGGTTTTTCATTCTACAGCATATCGAAATTAACTAACATTGTCAAGGCATACCATGAGTATATTTTCTCAAAATAACAATACAATTTTTGGAAAATTGGGGATTTTTTTAACCTTTCCAAACTTCTGTTGCATGACATCTTGTACTGTTGTGCATATGTTCTATATTGGACTTCGGATAACAAAGTCAGTGTTCAAAGATGTTCAAAATACACTTGTATCCATGTGAATAAAGATAAATCCACAAAACATGAATGTTGGGGACCGAAAATTAATTTTAATTCTTAACATGTTCTGCAGAAGAAAGCAACTAACTTGGCGATAGTGAAATATTAATTTAATTATTCAGCGCAGGGTGTGCTTAAAGTTACTCGTATTTTCCTTGTTTAATAAGTAACAGCGAGTAGTTTGAATGGAAAATTGGCCAACTTATGCGAGGCACGTAGTGGTAATAAGTATTAGGAGTAGTTGGCATGAAAGTTAGTGGTTCTATCTCACTGTATTCGTTATCATGGCACTCAAGATTCACATTATGTACACAACAACCTTTTGAAACCAGAACCAGCCTTATTTTTTTTAAACATACATTTGACTGGTGCAACATTGCCCTACCGCTTTTTTTCTAAAAAAAAATTTAAAAAACGAGTCGGGCAATGAAGAGTCTTGAGTCCATAAAAAACAAGTAAGATGACGCTAATCGGAGGTACTGATGTACGTGTATAGGGAGTTGCTGCCCTTAAATGTGGTCATCGGTGTGACTAATGAAAAGCAACCGTGGGAACCAGTTGGTTGGGAAGATTGTTAGAGGGTTTTCAGAAGTCGCCCCCCCCCCACATTTAGCCCCGAGTCAGACCCCTGTCTTATTGCAATGATTTGGCGGTCCACTATGGACCAAAACACCAATGGATTCTGGTAAATCTCGAACTAAGTTCAGATTTAGTTTGCGCCTAGTATTGTCAGGAAATCTCTGTAATAAAACCCCTTGAAATGAATAACTTCTGAAGTGTTGTTGCAGAGATGGCTTTTCCTGAAAGGGAAAAAACGTGCAACTTTTGCAAAGTGGGCTGTCAAACAACGTGCATGCCATAGAGTTTTCATTAGTTTGCTTTTCTGAAAATTGCGTAGAAGTTGCTGTATCGAAGATGTTCAGTGTGATGCAATGGCTATGCTGTCATAAAACATATACTATCAACATTTATTTAAGTCAGTGGTGGACTGGTCAGGGTATCGACTTGAACGATGACAAGTGGACCCCCTTAAACATTTAACACAATGTTAGACATGTTAATGACCTTTTAGTAGTTTAATGATATCTTTTAATATACGGTACATTTTTTTTTCTCCAAAAAAAAAAATTAATTCTAGCGCTTTTCCACTCTTGATTTTTTGTCAAAATTAAATGTATTTTTTTAGAAAATAAATGATTTATAGACCCAGACTCCACTGCCGGTAAGGGTCCATCAGTGTTTATTTAGTGCACATTACTATGTGGTATTTGGGGACCCTATTCAAATCCAATATTGTAAAGTGACACGGCCGCAAATTGTTAACGTAGGTAAGCCGTGTAAGCCGCGGCCGGCAACTGTTACACTTCCGTTACATACCACTAAAGTTACACCGTGTTATTAGTCCAAGTATTAGTCCTGCAGTTTTCACGTTCGATTCTGAATTCTTTTCATGTTTATTTTGTAAACTTACGAGTACTATTGTATATATAAAAGTAATGTATTACTGTAAAATACGTAATCTTATAATTAATGTTGAGAAGGCTGTCTGTATCTTCTTTTTTTAAAAATGTAAACATAACCAACTCAGACTTTATGATATTATGACCCCCCATAAATTAAATCTATTGACACAGATTTTATTGAGGCAATTGCAATTCGAGTGCTTCCATTCTGATTCAATCACGAACAACGACGCTCGTGGTTAACTGGTTACTAAACGCATCAATAATAATATGAGATTTGTTTTTGACATGTTTGTACACGTTCGTGTAACACGCGGTATGTGGCCCTATAGGAAAATGGTGGGTACTGGCTACTGGGTATAGAGTGGACAAGAGTTGCGATCCATAAATCTGCGTGTTTTCACGCTCAAATGGCTAAGCAAGTTGGGGGTCGATGGAGGTCGAAAGTCTGGGAATTACGTGCGCCAAAAGCAGAGTTCTCACGTGCCGCGTGTTATAATCAGAATGGAGTAAACCATGTCGAAAATCGAGGGGTGTTTTCGGCACGAAACGATCGCGTTGTGAAGGGGAAATTTCAAGGAAAAAAATAAAAAAGATTGCGCCTGAGAGCAGTCACGCTCTCTTGGGGGCTCGCGCAGGTCAAAGCGTTCAATAACAGGAAGAAGTACTTTTAGCACCATCGCAACCAACGCCTCCACTGGGGAAAAATCTAATTTGCTTTATTCCTGTTCAAGCACCCCCTTGTGGCGTATGATACTTAAGCATGCTTTTCTTTTTAATATAATGGTCGCCATTTTTTTTTTAACGCAGCATGTCCATCCAATAAATTTGATGAAAAAAAGGCTCATCCGTTGAATTTTCAACATACATACCACTACCACGATGTTTTCCCAAACAGTCTGACAAATGTTCTACAGAATGTTCTACATTTTTATCTCTGGGTGTAAAGTAAATTTGCTGGAAAAAATTCGATCGAGGCTCATCCGTTAAATTTCCAACAAACCGCTGCCATAACCAATTACCACAATGTTTTTTCTAAACAGTATGAAAAATCAAAAATGTTCTACAAAATTGGAAAAAAAATATTTTTTTAACAGAATGGTTTTTTTAAGATTATAAACTTCAGAATATAAATTTCAGAGCATAACACGAATTTCAAGCATAATTCCCGACCTTTCCCAGATGATGCAAATTCAAGCACATTTTCAGATTTTCAAGGCAATAGTACTCGTTTCATTCTGTACGTTTCGAAAGCTATTACTTTTTTGAATTTTGTTCTTTTCCGGATGATGATGCAATGCGCAAATGATGGATTTTTGTAAAAGGAAATCCACTTTTTGTCATGAATTATTTAATATTTCTAGGCATTTTCGTATCTTTTCATAAATCCATACATGTAAGAAACAGACTTCAAATTGGTATTGCTTAAAAGTAATTTGTATTTGGAATGTAATCGTTCTTCAAGTAAAATGTAATAAAAAGGAATAAGTATATGTTTTTAAAAATCTCCTGCTTTATTTAGTGTCTTAAAATTAAGCATCGTTTATCAAGCAGGAAACTAGTCCATTTGTAGATGACTTGTGGAAATGAGGAAAAGACAGGCTTACTAAAATTTGAAGATAATGGCATCTATGGTTTGTTAGGCTTCACCTTATAACTTTTATTCATTATCTTCTTTTCTGGCATTGATATCTGCAATGCTGGAATGACTTAACAGCAGTTTATTAACGCATTCAAGGGTATTTTAATTTCATGTTACACTTTTTTGTTCTTACATGTTTTGTCTAAAATAGGCGTTTTGAACATAATATTTTAACTATACCCATCGGTAAACATTCCGTGTTTGTAACTGCCTGGTACAAATTCGAAAACAATTTGTGATGCAAATACTATGTGCATAAAATAAATTACAAAATTATTTGAACGTGTCAAGTAATACAAAAATTGTGTTTGTTGTATTTAGATCAGCTGGTTTCGAAACTTGACTTATTCAGGTACATGCGTATAGGGTTTATGACCTCACTGTTTTCAATTATATTCGTGAAATGACCGTTCCGTGCCTTTGATTTTCGCACTTTTTTTAGAACTTTTCCTTCCCCATAATTCGGGTTAGTAATATTAGTAGGCTCTAATTCAAATGGCTAGATGTTTGGGCTGCCCCAAAAGCTGAACAGGAAATCGATTTTTTGGCTTTGCGTTTTATAGACTGTAGATCTAGGAAAAGGTTTATTGAGTCACGTTCGTGTATTTCGAGCACGTGTTGCGAATAGTTGCCATAGCAACCGACGTTTTATTTCTTTGGCCAATTTATTTTAAGAAAAAAACTTCCTCACCATTTTTTCCGCCTTTAATGCTTGATTCACAGTAGCCAATGCTTTTTTAAAACTGTTCATCTACTAGATAGATTTTTGTGTGTGGAGAATTTCGACTAATTTTTACTTGATCAACAGATTTTGGCGAATTTTATATAGTACTGGTTTGATTTAATCGCTTACTTGCATTTTATATGTATGGTTTCGTGCAACATTAAAGGCCATATGCGTGTATTAGAAAAGTAAAGGGTTTTGCAGGTCAAGTTTAAAAAATAATACGTGCTTTTTGGTTTAGAAAATGTCAACGCTTTAAATCTTACAAACAAGTACAGTCGATTCCGCTTAATCTGGACACATCCGGCGGAGGCGTTTTGCCCCGATTAGGCGGCTGCCCAGA
>JAUJYV010000546.1:0-36755 GCA_033995625.1 Ophyiulus pilosus | reverse complement strand
ACGTCTTTATACTTAACCTTAACGTTAGCGGCGGGAAGGGAGGAGATACGCATTGAACTACCCATTAACTTAACTGAACGTAATGGGTGCGCATGCGTGGTTCTGCCCACCCCTCCGCTAACGTTAAAGTAGGTATAAAGACGTGTGACATGCTAAAACTGTCTAGTAATGCCGTGTTTCAAATGCCTAATTTTTTGCGTTAAGTTTACGTAAAATTCACATTATGAACGATCCTCATGTAGCTCATGGCCCAATCAGGTTGCATCCATATGTAAATCAGCGCTCCGCTGCGACCAAGATTTGATATGCGAGATTATTTAATGTGATTTACCAATAAGATGTCTGTAATGCCACATCCGATAACTTTACACAAGGGATTAACATAGGCTCTCGACCAAATTTCAAATGATTTATTCTTTCCCGCCAATGTTAACCAATTGGCAAGCAAGACCCGGAGCGCTTTTTTGTGTACATTTTTTATTGGCGGGAAAATTTAAATTGGATACGTGGAAATTTTCCAAAGGAAGGCTCCAAAGTGAGCCATTAGAGAGTTTGAGCCTGCCAACGTTAACGAAGCTATAACGATAACGAGAAACAGCGCTGGCAGCCCGGAATTTCAAGGACTCCCCTATGCGAAGCATGGCATTCCAATGCTATTTCTCGTTAACGTTGGTTGGCTCAAACTCTCTAATGAGAAGTCACGTGAAATATCAAAACTCGGGTGTATTTTCATTAAAAAAAATGAGCTCCATGAAGACTGTTCATAATGTAACTTTTACGAAGAATCATATAATATAAAATACTTAGGCACTGAAATAATATGTAATAAGCGTTTTATTGGATGTTTCAGACGCAGCATAAATTGCAAAAACCATCCATGTAAACATTAAAATTCGGTAAGGAAATCCCGAGAATTTGCGAGCGTTCCTCCCAGCACCGAAGTTAGGTGGTTTCGGGACAGAAAGGGGTTTGCCCATCACCTTCGCACCCCGATGATTTTCGGGAAATTGGTGGCAACACGAGCTTTTATCCGTTGTCAGACTTCTCGCAGCTGGCTTTTCAGCGATCACGGTTTGTTAGCCTCTCCAATAGGGCTGAAATCAAAGGGGGGAAGGGAACGAAGGGGGGTGGGGGCATTCAACCGCGTTTTTCGTATACGTATATAGTGGACGGCGCATTTTCCTTAAATTATTCCGTTAGTGCAGACGCAAGGGAGGACATTGTAAAGGTGCAACGGATCACCAATCACCCCTCGTTAATGTCCGTTGTATTTATGCCGAATGCTTGTCCCCCCCACCCCCCTCCACCCCAATTTTGCCCCTGCGACAACAGCAGGCACGTGCCCCCTTCTCAGCCCGTGACGTCACGACGTGCCTAACTGTATTTTGTGAAAACCGTGAGCAGATGGCCCTCCCAACCAACCCCCCCCCCCCTTGGAGGGTTCCAATTTAGTCGTGGTACTGAATGAAAGAGCCTTTTTGCATAAGCTCGACATTCATTGTAAAGCCGGTTGGCCGGGCCCGGGCTAAAGCGGCACACTTATCCCACCCTCCGGCATTGTGCGACGAAAAAATTCCCCACCTTTCGGAGGGACTTTCCCGTCGTGCTGAGCCGGGACACGTGCTGCACCCGGGGGCCGCACGTGCCCCGCTTTTATCCCCTTGTTTTCGGGCGCTCCATGAGCCGAGCCTAGCCTCCGTTTATGGATAACCCCACTCCCCCGTCCCAGAAAAAAAATTGAAAAAAATGCGTGGCCTAGACAGCTGCCGTAATCTTCATTAGTGGGATTTTTTTTTTTTTTTTTTTTTGCCTTTTTTAAATTGTACTTTCCTAGAGGGTATAAAGTGGGGAGTGTGAGGAGGGGCATGGACACGCGACTGTTCTCAAATACTTGTACTTAATTTAAGTTTTGAATTAATAATCAACGTATTAATTTGAACGTGCATGTAAGGTTATGCAAAATTGGAATTGCACTCGAATTCTAATTTGTGCATGACTGTTAACTGAACTAAATTCAATTTTTTTTATGCAGATTGTAAATAATATCACGTAAATAACTTAAGGCCCTGAAACGCGGCATTGCATTTGGAATACTAATTATAGAGTTTAGAATGCGTGTGCTAAGTCAGCTAATGTCAAAAATAGTGTCACATAAGTTGCCACTGGGACTGGGTAATATGAAGCTGGTGCTCATTAGCATGCAAGGGCACTAAGTAAACCTTGATATGAATTATTAATGAGAACCTTAATTTGTTAATGGCAAACTGAGTAATCGCTTAGTTCGCACTAGCGTTTACGAGCACTATACGCATAGTGCACTCTATCATTAGCATGCGTCAGATTAAAAATAAGTGTTGATTGTTAATTCGGCCAACACGGAGAGGGTTCAAGTAGGCGATACTAAGGGCATTCTTTCCACCATTTTCCTCCCGGTTTTTCCTTGCCAGCAATTTGAATATGGATGTGGGGCTAGCGGTTAAATTCAGGGTGTGCAAATGGACCATTTGAGGGTCCCATCTCACTCACTCTCCTGCTTCACATAGTTCTCGGTAATGCTTTTTTCAGACGTATTCCTCCTTTCCCTGGGGACGAGGGAAATTCCCCGATGTCACGTGAGGACCGCCATTGTCGTTCTATGACGCTCCATCATGTGGACGCGCGGTTTCCCCCCCATTTTGAATATTCACGATGATAATTCATCATTTGGGTGAAGTCGAACGGCAGCAGGAACCCAACAATGGTGCAAATCTAATGAAATAAAAGGCATTTTCGTCGTGTTTAGGATAGGTAGGATTTTGTGATGTTTTTCGTTCACGATGCTAAGTGACCAACAGATGGATGGCAGCGCCCCCTTCTTCTCCACTACATCACCTAACCCCTCGCATTGATTGGCCGTTTCTGTAGCGCTCGTTTGAAGCAACGATTAATCAAGGGTGTAATTAACGAGTGGCACTCGTTTCTTTCAGACCGGAAGGAAGTAGTGACAGAAAAGGGCAGCCAGTGAGTGACCATCGGTAATTTCAGGGGCAATTAGGCCTACGATCTCTTAAGGGGGCTTCATGTGAAATTGACCTGTTTTTTATATTTTTTTTTAAAAAGACGGTGTGAAAAAAGTGGAGCTGTTAATGTGTAACTTTGAGGTGGTTTTGATGTCTGCAACTGTTTAGAAATTCTCAACACTGGAATGGAAATTACAGTATTTCATCAATTATAAGATGCGCTTTTCCCCCCACAGAAACATCCCTCTAAAAATGGGTTGCGTCTTAGAATCGCGGGTGTCTTAAACCAGGTATAGTCCAGGTGATAATCGCCAGATACGTGCATCCAGTGACTTGGAAACAACTTTGGCTCCTACATATGGATGTGACCAAAAAGCTTTGTATCTGGATGCATATGGTGAACGATGTTGCGCGTCCATATCTACATTTTTCGTTAGCTGAATGTTTTCTGTGTATTTTTTCCAAATATTTTACCTGAGACGATGCACCTGAAAGTTCCTTCCTCATGTGTACATTGCTTTTTCTCTGTTGGTGATGCTTAAATTAAAGTGCGTCTTACATTCGATGTCGTCTTGTAATTGATGAAAAACGGTATTGTAAACCTGAGAGTCGCTAGAACGCGGTTTTGCATTTTTTACCCTACAATTAATAGTTTATTTATTTGAACAGTGAGATTTCCTAGTTTCTGTTCCTAGATGGTAGCTGTAGTCACGGAATGGATTTCACCCCAGCCGAAAATCGATCTGGATGGAATTTAAGTTAATGTGCATGTGCACATTAGCTGCTCGTTGCACATGCACATTTACATAATTTCTTTGCAAATCGTTTTTCAGTTACGATGAAATTCATTCCTTGACTATACAGCTGTTGCTTCGGGTTCCCCCAGACCTGAAAAACCTGGAATAGTCAGGGAAATGCAACATTACATTTGGTTTCATATACAATGTTGTCAGCAATTAGTCAAACACAAAAGCGAAGAGATTGCAAACCCAGCCATCCCTGCAGCTATATAACAATGGGGAATTCCCCCCTTTTAACTCATGTTAATATTTTATATTCACACCCACTTGAAATATGCAAATTATTAGATATGATAAATTCTAAACTAAGGAAGGAAAACAGTTGTATATATGTAGCAGCCTGTATGTTTCCAAATTGAATTCAGGGTGGTTATTTGTGTGTTGCACATTGTAAATTGTGTTCTAAAACAATTTCTTTGACATGGCGTTGTTAGGCATATACTAGTACACATTAAGCTAACGCCAAACATAAACAGGGTTTCGTAAACATGTTTACGATAAAAAGTTGCTCACCAGTTTTCTGAAACCAAGTTTCAGCAATCTTTTTACCAAAAAAGCGTGTTTTCAGCAAATATTTCTGTGTTCGCTCAAAAGGCGATGAATATCAAAGGAAAACATGTTTGCTGGTCAAGGCGCTCCTACCAATTCCTGTATACCATGGCGTAGGGCATTAACCCAATTTGCCCCACGTGATTTTAAGAGCAGACGCCAGTTTGTGGCCATTGTATACAGGCCATCCATGAACAACAATTATTTCCTCGGTTTTGAAATGCGTTTTTGATGTGGACAATTATATTTGGACAAACCTGTTTCTGGAAAAATGTTCACAAAACCACGTTTCGACAAATTGGTTTGCAGAAACTCTGTTTACGTTTCATGTTTGCTCTAAGGCATAGTGTAATATTTTTGGGAGGTTTTGTTGTTGTTGAAAAATATAATAAATCAGAGAAGTTAGGAATTTCATATCTGGGGGAAACCAACCCTGTTGTCGAAACTGCCTAAATCTTTTGAAAAATCATCCGTTCATATTTCTCAATCGTATTGTTTCAAGGATCCTAGATGTAGGGAAACAGCGTCTGACGTCACGAATATGATTGGGTAACACCGTAGCCACGAGTAAAAACGTGATGTACGCAGTAAACACAGTGAGAATGTTTCCCTCATTTGAGCAAACATTTTTATTTATTCGTTTTATGGACTGGCTTTCGCCTTGAGCTGTCCAAGAAACAGTGAATGAAACTAATGGGCCCAGGATTTTCTTCACTCATTCACTCACTAGTTTAGCAACTGTTACCATGGTTTTATCCGAATGTCATGCTGCACACCCACAAAGGAAACTATTAATAGTTCCTAAGGACGGTGACGATTGTTTTCCTCATTTTTCGGCGCTGGAAAAGTACACAATGTTATCGAAAGATATTAATTTATTCGCCTCGCCGTAGTCCGTAGCCATCTTGTTTTGTTGTTGACAGTTTCAAAGCGGGACAGCTGCTCTCGACACAATATTATTCAACGACACCATTTGAAATTTAAATAGACACGTGAGCAGTAAACAGTGGCTATAAAACATATTATATATATAAAAAAATCGCCGTGATTTGAAGATGAATGCAAAAATTCGGTGGTTTGTTTACAATCCGTGGAAGGGACAGCTGAAGATTATGACGGTTGGGAAATGAAGATGGCGTCACCCAATATCCCATCTGTTCCCACTTCGGGCCAATGAGGGCGAAGGTCCGCCCAAAAAAACACGTTTGATCAGCTGGCGCTCTTGGGTCCATCTGCTCTATGATGGCGGTCCTCCCAGACACCTATTTCACTCCCCCTCCTCCTCCTAAAGTCGCCATTAGTCCTCCCCTCAAGACACGTGCCGGCTTTTTCAGTTAACCCAATGGCGCCATTTTCTCAAATGCGATTGTGCTTGAGGCAGAGTAATTCATGATAGATAATGCCATTACTTTTGCCAAATAACGCCAAATTTGTAATGGAATTGCAATTACCCGTTGCTTAGGCATATTGTCATTCGTAATTTGCTGAAATGGATTAGGTGTTATCCTGTTGCACTGAGTAGGGGGCACGACAATAAATACATCAATGTTGTTCGGATAATCGGGCCATATCAGGGAACATGAACGTGGTCTTATTATGCGGCTGCTTTAATATCCATTTAATATTATTTAATCATATTTCCGAATTAAGTTTGCTATGGGTAAAAGCTGTGGTTAAAATACAAAGTATAAGTGCCGTTATTTTAAGAAAAAGTGTAAAGGACTTTATTAAAAAAAAACCACTTTAAATGTGTAATACGGTGTATATTTTTGTTCTTAAAATACAGTATGTTTATATACAAATTGGGGAAATATTTGTATAATTTGATTTTCAATAAGAAATTGCCGCGGTTATCCGAAGTGTGCTCGATCCACATTAGAGAGTTATAGCCAGCCACGTTAAACGATGACGAGATTGACAGCACTGGCAATACTTAACATGGCAGTGCTGTCAATCTCATCATCGTTTAACGTGGCTGACTAAAACTCTATTAACTCGGATAATCGAGGTTTCTCAGCATATTATGTCGAGCTCAGTTTTTGATTTTAAATTTGCCGCCATAATGTATCAAAAAAAATAAAATATTTCAAGGCTTTCGAGATGTGTTCATTTAAAAAAAAGCGCCAAAATTTTTAAATATTAGATATTAGGATTTTAGGGGGATTTTAGATGTTAGGGAGATTTAATACAACATTCTTCATATGTTGTTTGAAAATATATTCTGAAATTATCATTATTTAAAAATGTTTTCTAACAAAATCCACGATATAAAGTGTTTTCCTAGATTGATTGCATTCTTATTAAAGTCAAGAATGCTGGAATTTCTGTACAATGTAATTATGCCAAAATAGTTGCGAAACTTCATCATATGGAGGCGGAATGACCCTGCACAGCTCGTAACTTTGAAAAAGGAGTCATCCATAAATCACACGCGACAAATTTCTTTGTGGAAACACACTTTGCCGACAACCATTTCGCCGACTCCCATTTTTATAATAATTTAACAATAATTTATTCAAATTGTATTATAATATTATTTGAACCCAATTTTTGCCTAACTTCACCAAATTATTTGTCGGCGAAGCAGGAAGATAACGGTTAATCGTTCAATAAAAATTATAGCTCGTTCTAGATATGCTTAATCACTGCTGATAGCGTTCAACACATTTACCCCTTTCCCTTCATGTCACCACCATATTGACCCACCCATATCCCCAAAACCCTCCCTGTTTCTATGTGGTGACCTTTGCCCTCCCCGTCCCAAAGCCAGGTGCTATGCTGGGCACCCCCCTATGGCAGCCCCACACGAGTTTCACATCCCCCCCCCACATTGTTTCATTTCATCCCCCCCTCCCTCACTCGTGCGCCACAACCAACATTAATTTGATTGATTCCGTTGTGATCATAAAAGGAAGTTGGGACCCCCGAAAAATTCCTGAGAAAAAAAAAGAAAAAAAAAAGCGCTGGAGGCCCGTTTGTGATTGGTTCGTTTGTATTTTAGGTGTGCCCAATCAGAGTGCGGCTTGACGGCGAGGGAAAAATCGTCACTGCCAAGGGATTAGTGCTACTATAGCTGACTAAGGGGCCGCTGCTGTTGCTTTGTGTTGGTACGCTCTGTTTATCCCCCCCTTTCCGAACTGCCTGGCTGCAACTACTTGCCACATGTCCTCCGTTGCTGTCGGTTGCTGCTGATGCTGTGCTGCTGCTGTTCTGCTGTTACTTCTTATTCTGCTGGCGGTTCCTGAAGCCACTACTTCTGCTGCTGCTACTTGCTACTACTATTGCTGTTAGTGGACCGACATCCCCCATAGTGCGCTATCTGAATTTCGGACAAGTTGGATATTATTCTTATTATTTTTTCGGTTTTTTGTGCCTCGTGTGTTATTTTTTTTGGTTGTGAACGGGGACAATTTGGTTGCCTGGAATCGGATGTATGCCTGCCTTTGGTTGCTTCGAGCTGCTGGACTCCAATATCATGTTGGAAACGGACGAACTGAACGGCTGCTGGAATGAACGGACGCCGCCGCCGCCGTTCATTCAACCGGCGTCGCTCAACGAGGATTTGTATTTCATCGATTCTTTTCTGGAGCCCAATTTGGATACCCTAAAATGTGCGTTACCAAAAAAATATCTATCTCTATCTCACTTTACTAAGTTCTGGAATCGATAGTGGTTGCTCAAGGGCCTGTTTTTTGGTCAACAGTCCACCTTAATGTAATTAGAATCGACACTATCAATGACCCAGTTTACCCACTCTGAATGCATGTTGACAGTCACGTAGGATGGTTGAAAAAGTTACGGCTGTAAACGCTGTCACGAAATGGCTGAAGTTTAGAAATGTCTATCACTTATTAAGCTCTAGCGACAAATTCGACTGTCAGGTAATCTGCCCTTAAATCTGGACCGACCACGGTCAAAGGGCTGTTTTTGGTCAATGGTCGAGTTTGAGTTTACAATGTTCCAATCAATGACCCAGTTTTAACTAATCGGGATGCATGTTTGATAATCACGCAAGCCGGTTCCAAATCTTAGGGCTATAACAGTTGTCACGAAATTGCTGAAATTTCTGAATATATGCATATCACTTATTAAGCTCTTGCGACAATTTCGACCTTCAGGTAATAAGCATAATTAATGACAAATCTAGATACATGTTGACAGTCACGTAGAATGATAACTGCCATAACTGCTGTTACGAAATGGTTGAAAAATCCGAAGTTAAAAATTTAATATGGAGATTCTTTTCCATTTTACCCATTTCGTAACAGTGGCAAATGTACGAATGTAAGACCAGGCCACTTTTGGCGCCCAATTTTTTTTTTAAATGGCTGAAATGCATAATTGTGCCCTGATGCCACCTTGACCCAACAAGGTGTTTGTTGTTTATACCGCTGTCTTCAACAAGTTATCTAACGGACAGTGTCTCGTGACTGAATCAGTGGATTGTCAACCCATAAGCCATATACTCAAATTGTTTGGAGGATGGAATTTGTCCTCCATGTAATACTAGCAACAGACATTCCTGATTGACCGAAATCTGCATTTTGCCCTAGATTCCAACTGTTCAAACAAGTGTAGTACTATCCAATAATCGATTTCGTATGTAGTTTGTTATACTTCCGAGGCTTCTTCTAGAACATATAGTTTAAACTGAGTTTAGCGCAACACACCATATTTTTTATGTGAGTTGACAGCATTGCGGGAGAGATGTCTAGGGGGTTAGGTGACGTGTCGAGTGCTCCACTCAGGTCAGGAGGTCACTGCCTCTGTCGAACAAATGGGTCTATTTGAGTACCGTTCTTGGGGGCATGTGCACTAGAAAATTCTTGACAAGATCAGTTCGAATGTTTGATTATATTGGGAAATGCATTTCGAAACTGGTTAGACATAAACGTAGAATATTTGTAACATCAGTGAGTTTTTGTGTGCTTTAAAACGTAAGTTCGAAAGTTTAACTTGACCTAAATGAGATATATTTCGGACAGGAACATCTGGGTTCACTTCAAAGGGAAGCAAATGGTCTTGAGATGACCTGAATTCTCAAGTGACAAGTGTCCCAAAGCATTTCTTTCTCGCAAGGGGTCCCGAAGGGTACAATGGTACTTATTTTCGAATTTCATCCCTTTTAAAATAACCTTCTGCTGTTATGTGTTATCTGTGGTCCTATTTCGGTATATATTTCACCAAATCGGTATCTGGTCCCTCTTTTGCCTTGGGTGACCCTTTAAATACCACCTAACCAACCATGTCAATTTGTGAATGTTACTGTCAGGGAATTCCATAAGGTTTTGGTTTTTGCCATTCACAAATGATGAAATTTCAATGTTATCACCCACTTCCACAAAGGATTTGGCGTCAGTATATATATATATTTGACCCGTGCTGTAAATATTTGAGCATTAGTTACGAAGTCAAACCACACTCTTGTTGAAGGAAGTAGAGCAAATGCGGTGTTTTTTTTGATCCAATCGTCAGTCTGTCTGGCCAGTGCATTTTCTCCTATCATCTTTTTGCATTCTAGGGCTTTGTTCAATTTGATTCATGTTGAACGTGTTGTTGAAATCTGTGTCAACAGCTAAAAGGTAAAAAAACAAACCGTGAGAAACAAATAGCGAAACGAAAAGATGAGGGAAAAACACCTTTTAGGCTAAATTGAACACAATGTATGAAGTGGATAGTTGGAAAATTACGATAGCGACAGTTGAACCCGGGCTTACGGTTACCATAGTAATGACACACTTTCAGATTCTTCTGTAATCCTTGGTCTTGGATGAACATGCATACCGCGCCATCTATTACACGACAATAAAAATATGGTTTTAGTGTTCCATTATATACGTTGTATGAACTAACTCCATAGGTTAGTTACTGAACAATGCTGTTTACCCCGAAACGCCAAACATATTGCCGCAAATTCAACAAAATTGGATTCAAAATGGCGGTTAAACATCCAGCAGAACCCCTCTTATCCGTCCTGGGAGAAAGCCGGTTAATCCAGAGTTAATAACAAATAATAATGTTAATAAAATACACTTGGTAACCTATTTAATTTATTATTTGTACAATATGGATGTACCCAATATTATCTCCAATTTGTGTTGGGCAACGCACTGCGGTAGCGTGTTTACAATTTTTGTTGTATGTACAGGTGAGGTGTATTTACATTTTATGTAAATTATTATGTTAAGAGTAGGCCTGTTAAGAGGGTGTCTGCTATATACCACTAAATAAGCTTGAAAAAGGCAAACTTCCATAAGTTGTGGATGTTGCAAATTTAGATCAGTATTCTGATAGTTTCTCTTCTTTTATTTTTGGACGAATATTTGAACTTATTTGTTGGACACCTTGCAAGTGCTATACTGTTTGTAATAACCTATCGTTATTACAATGGAGGTTTTTATGGGTCAAAAAACTTCAGTATGAATCATTCATTTCTGTGCTGTGGCACATTTGGATAAGTTTAACAAATTAGTTTTAAAAAATTGAAATTAGGATTAAAAAGCTTTCCCTTGCAATGAATGGAAGTTGCATGTACAGTATGTGCCATTCATCCAATTGTGACCGATTTTCCCATCTTTTGTCGAACTTTAAACCCCTTGTGCACCAAATAAGTTCAACGACAGGTTTCTAGGCTGCATGCCCACATTCTGGTTCTATCCGCGTCGAATTTCCTCACCGAAAACTTTTAGGTTAATTTTGCTACTTGACTTTCGCAAATTTGCCTACTTTCAACGGGACATTAAAGGGGAAATAGCATTTCATCACTCGTTTGCAATAAGGGTATTTTTCCGCGAAATTTTTAAATGGGTGCTTGCCAAATATATACCCCGTTCTTGGCAATCGTTTTAGTTTTCAGCTGATATTTAATATGACAGGAGGCCACTGTTGGTATACTCCTGACGTTTATGATTATTTTTAAACTCTGTGATGATTTAGTAAATATACGTAATATTTCAACCTAAATTGATGCTTTTTAATAGCAAACTAAATTGTAGATCTTGAGATTTTATTTTATTTTTAAAGCTAAAACGTACTTAGTTTGAAAGCACAAAACTGCCAAGAAATATAAATTACTTCAATGTTAGTTTCATTTTCTCTCTCGAGATCCCAAGTGAATATTATTAAGAGATTATTCCACATTTGCAATATATTATTCCTATAATTTATTTAACAAATATACAAATCCACAAAATGTAATCTCCCCATCATATTTCATCCTCATTTCATCCCCATCAATATTTTATACATATATGTAAATTCTGTTTTATGAAGATCCTAAATCTTTAACTATACAACACAATGAATAAACTCTGAAAGTACTACATGTATAATGCAGAAATGGTGTCATCCCTATTTTTCGGATGAAATTCAATGCATTTTATAAGATAAAATAAGTGAAAATAATTCAAAAGAACCGACATGAGTGTATATTCATTCTCGTTCAATTTTATTTTATTTATACATTTACTCTGCTTTTTTTAAAAAAATAATGTAAAGTTTATTTGAATGATAGTGAAACGTGTCTATAAGGGAGTGAAATTGTTAACGTGAATTTTTTATATTTATGGATGCAGTTTGGCGTTGGTATAAGACTATATATTATGACATCACCCTCAATGGGGAAAAGTGTAAAATTTAAAAACACTGGACTGATGTTGTTGAGAATTTTTCTAACACTGTATACTGGTGTAGGACCGACCCTCTCAAAAGTATAGCCAAGTTTCACCATGGTCAGTTTTCCCTATCTTTTATCGTAATTTGCTAAAAAATCAATGTGTGGTGTGACCTACATTAATGCAATTCTCTTCCCCCCTCTGTGTGATCATATTGGGGCTTGCAAGAATGGCGGACCCAGGTTGCAGCTTTTGTCTAAAATGGCTCTGAATCCATAAAACACGATGAGTCACAATCTGATCGAATTTCGCGGAACATGTACAGACAATGTGCACCTAGCTTGTGTTCATCAATTATTTGCTGCTGCTGCTGCTGCGCAGAAAACGTTTTAAAACTGTCTGTAAATTCAGATAAATTGCACGGTATACCGAGGTGCCCCGGGTTGACGTGAAATTTAATCTATAATGGTCGGGTTTCTCGCTGTTTGATTGCCTGAAATAGGCTGGATATAGTGAAATCATATTTAGTGGACTTTGGAAACTAGAGCTTAATGTCCAAATAGAATTTAGATACATGTAGGGTCATATATATTTGAATACGATACATGTGTCAGTAGGCGGCGCTGTCATGTACCCGTGACTAGAAGCGCCATCTACATGCAATGAATCTGTTTTGAATAGTAAACGTGCATTTAAGTAATCTATGCAGATTTAGCCTAATTAGATTGTCTCGGCAAACATAAATAACTACAAATAAATTTAGCTTGACATATCATAAAAATAAATTTTAATTATCTTAAACATGCAAATTGTTGGCGATTGGAATTGGTTTACAGATTTCTGCGAAAAGCAATTATCGTCACTTTGTTTTGACATTGAAATATTGAGGAAAATGAAAATTCATCATTTTATATTTTGCTAGTTAAGCTACAAAGTTACCCTGATGAAGCAGAGGCTTGCAAACTGCGGCCCGCGGGCCAAATTCGGCTCATTTTGATTTTTCATGTGGCTTGCCGATCTCATGGAAAATGTTATCGTACATGCACATTTCTCACATATTTAACGTTCTGGCATTACTACTTCGACTAATCACTTTGTATGATTTGGTCCTCAAGACCTACAACTCTTCTCCAAGGGCATGTTTTTCTCCAAAAAAGTTTCCTGATCCCAGTTATACCGTGACTACTTTGAACAGTTTGCAAAAGATACTTTGGACAATAAACAGGGCTTAGACCATCTGATAGTTTCCATTCTTCAAGGGCCTAGATCCAAATTCCATTTTGTCACTAGTTGACTCAATTAAAATATGATCAAATGGCGATTTAATTTGAACCGCATCCAGATTTTGGACTTTAACAGCCACGTATTTGATTGTACTTTGAATCCCTATATTTTTTCTGAAGTCTCTAAACACTTATTGGGGTAGACTTTGCTAATGATTCATTATGGTACCTAGTCTCCCTACGTCATTCTAGCCACAGGTCACGGTCAATTGTTTTCTACCTTAGACTGGTCAATTGAAGACCTTCTTGGAAACCCACAGTCATTTCTTAAAAAAAAAAAATTTCCCCGAAGGTTGTCATGGTTCTACCTAGACGAAACTGGAAATGAAACCCCTTTGGTCGTTTAACTTGTCATCTGTGGAATACGTGGTTTCGTACTGGTCATTTCCAGTGAAGCATTTGCGGTCAAAAGACCCACTTTTAACTTTGGTTTATTCACGTTTCCTTCACATTTTCATGCTGAGTTTCGTTTTTACGCATTGTAAGTTTAGTTTTCGTTTTTTTTTTTACTGTTGACGATATCTCTCGTCTATTAAAATCCATTAATTAATTATTAAGAACTGCTTCGCTATCTTCTGCATGTTTCTGCAATTCATTAATTAAATATCGCCAGTGCGGAATTGCCATGACAGCCATTACGGGCTTGCATTACCATTTATTTCTCGCGAGTAATTACTTGGGGATCTTTGGGAATTTCTATTTATTCATCGTGGTGAAGACTAATGGGAATCTCCGATGGGCCAAGGCTACGTTTTCCCCCTCCTGAAATATTTCTATAAAAATTCAGTTATTACGCTTGAGTTGAGTGTATAGGCTTTAATTTATTTTGGTAAAATAGAGAATATGAAAAAGAATACTATGTAGCAACTTATTGAAAGATACTCGACAGAGTTAATCACGTCTTAGTCGCTCTTAAGTTTTGGTAAACAAAGTAAAAGTTGTCGATTTTATAGTACTTATTATTAAAATGAAGCTAAGCTATATTCTATTAAGCCCACGTGTTTACCAACAAGAGGTACATTAACATAGGTGGCTAACAACTATAGAATTTTCATCACATGGAACTTCTGAATAACCGAATTTTGTGAAACTTTTCTTGTTGAGAAAATTGGTTTTCAAAATTGTGTATTGTTGGAACATGAAACTTAAAACCTGTTTTGGGTCATGCAATCTGTAAAAATCTGTACTTGAGACCTCTGGTGTTAACCTAAAATCACGACCATAGGCCGCCCTTTTGACTGACGATTTCTTATTTTCGGATTGTTATCTTAGTTGATTAAACAGCAACCTAGAAATTTGCACAAATAACCCCGCAGAATCAGGCATAGATCAACAATTAAATCACGTGATGGCACTCGTAACGCAACTCTGCATAAAGGCCATTATGATACACTGTTCAAATGCTATGCATGGTTCCACAATCCTCAATATAATCCTTTTGGGGATTGTATTCTTGTATCTTAAGGAATCATGAAATAACCTAGTTTTCGTTTCTTTCCTTCTCAGGTGTGAAGGTAGACACGAGCAACGTTCGGCTTTCGTGTGAGATGGCATCTCAACCCCCGACACTGGTTGAAAATGGCGCCCTCTCGTCGCTCCTGGACCCTGAGCCCAGCCTAGAGAGCCCTCTGAATACAAAATGCAGCCTGTGCAATGACACGTTCACAAGCCCCAAGGTGCTGCCCTGCTTCCACACCTTCTGTCAGCCGTGCCTGGAGAAAATCTTGGAGAACGGTGGAGGCGACAAGTTGGAGTGCCCGCAGTGCCATCAGGAGTGCGGGTTGAGCTCTCAGGGTGTCTCCGGCCTGCTGTGCGACTACGCCATCAGCAACATCTTGGAGTCTTCGGCAGTAGACGGCGCCTCCCTCCACTGCACTGCCTGCAAAAGCAAGGAGTCAAACGCCACGGCACGCTGTTTCGACTGTGCCAACTTTTTGTGCGGCAACTGCGTGATGGCCCACCAGTTCATGCACTGCTTCGAGGGCCACCACGTGATGACGCTAGGCGAGCTGCAGAACGGTGGCGGTGGCAAAGACGAGATGAAGGTGGAGAAGCCAGTGAGCTGTCCCCGCCACAAGAACGAGCTGTTGCGCTACTTCTGCAGGAGCTGCAACGCGCCCATCTGTGCAGAATGCACTGTGCTGGAGCACCCCAAGGGGTTGCACGAATACGAGAAGCTGACTGATGCTGGCGGCAAGCAGGTTGGCCTCATCAGCCAACTGAGCGAGGAGGGCAAGCTGAAGAGCAGCGACCTACGCAACTCGCTGAAGAGTGTGGAACACACGGCCACCCACCTGCAGGTGCAGTATCACAAGGCGCAGAACGAGATCAACGAGACCTTCCAGTTCTACCGTTCGGTGCTGGAGGAGCGTAAGCAAGAGGCCCTTAAGGAGCTGGATGGCGTGTACAACGCCAAGCAGGTGTCGCTAAGCGTGCTTTGCCAGAAGGTGCAAGAGTCCATTGACAAGATCTACCACACCTGCGAGTTTCTCGAGCGCCTGCTCAAGTTTGCCAGCAACACGGAGGTGCTGGTCTTCAAGAAGCAGCTGGACGCCAAGTTCCAGAACATTATCAACTACAATCCCGAAATCAATCTACAGAACTCCTATGATATTGAGTTTGTCTCCAACTACCAGGCCATCCAGGTTGGCGTGCGTAATACTTTCGGCTACATCCGCTCCAACACGGAGGTGCAGCCCAACAAGCCGCAGCCCATCGCCCGGCCCAACGGCTCCAATGGCGGGAACGGGAACGGAGGCAACGGTAACGGCGGATGTGGTGGGGTGAACGGGGTGGTTCCTCCGCCCCCACCCAACGGCATCATCGAACGGCCGTACACTAATGGCCACATCAGCAGCTTCGAGTCAAACTTGCTCTCCAAGAGGTTTAGCTCGGCCAACAACTTGGGGCCGTTCTCCACCAGCCTGACCGACATCAACCCATACGAAAAGTGGTCTAGTGGTGTGAGCGATGGCAGCGGCAACGGTGGCGGCATCTTCCAGAATGGTGGCGGGGGCAGTGAGCACTTCCACCTGTCCTCCGGCGATCCCATCATCGAGCTGTCCAGCAAGCTGATCAGCATGAGCGCCCCGGCACCCACCTCCTTCCCACCCAAGTCGCAGATCAAGCGCCAGAAGATGATCTATCACTGCAAGTTTGGCGAGTTTGGCGTCATGGAAGGTCAGTTCACGGAGCCAAGCGGCGTGGCTGTAAACGCACAGAACGACATCATCGTGGCGGACACAAACAACCACCGCATCCAGATTTTCGACAAGGAGGGCCGCTTCAAGTTTCAGTTTGGCGAGTGCGGCAAACGAGATGGCCAGCTGCTCTATCCCAATCGGGTGGCGGTCGTGAAGACCTCTGGAGACATTATCGTGACCGAACGGAGCCCCACGCACCAGATCCAGATCTACAACCAATATGGCCAGTTCGTGCGCAAGTTCGGCGCCAACATCCTGCAGCACCCCCGCGGCGTCACTGTGGACAACAAGGGTCGTGTAGTGGTCGTCGAGTGCAAGGTCATGCGGGTCATCATCTTCGACCAGATGGGAGGCGTGTTGCAGAAATTCGGCTGCTCCAAGCACCTCGAATTCCCTAACGGTGTCGTCGTTAACGACAAGCAGGAGATATTTATCAGCGACAACCGCGCCCACTGTGTCAAGGTCTTCAACTACGAGGGCCTCTACCTGCGCCAGATCGGCGGAGAGGGCATTACCAACTACCCCATCGGCGTTGGCATTAGCCAGACTGGCGAGATTCTCATCGCTGACAACCACAATAACTTCAACCTCACCATCTTCACGCAGGAGGGTACCCTGGTCAATGCCCTGGAGAGCAAGGTCAAGCACGCCCAATGCTTCGACGTTGCCCTTATGGACGACGGATCCGTGGTGCTGGCCAGCAAGGATTACAGACTTTACATCTACCGCTATTTGCAGGTGCCCAGCGTCGGCCTCTAAGGCGCTCTGGACCCAGAGAGAACGTTTCTCACGATCGACGGCAGTATACCGTGCTTTTGCGCTTCGTCGCAGTTTCCGAAGAGCCGGGGAATCTGGGGATCTGGGGGTTTCTCCTCCTCCCCGCAACAAGTACGTGCTCAGTGGTTGACCAACATATCCAGTTTTTTTCTTTCCTACTCTGCTCAGTTTGGCGGGAAAGAGATGGACACCCTTGCGGGTAGGACTGCGGCGCATTGCATTCCAGCCGATCCGTATGTATCATTCTTCTTCTTCGTGTCCACTTGTTATACGCTCGTTTAACTCGTTGGATCTACCAACGCTGGTACCAGAGGCTGGTGCGCCGTTGTTTTTTTCTCTCCTCTCCATCAAGGCTGTTGCGGGCATCTTCGTTACGCCGTTGCTACACACATCCGTCTCTGTTATTGTTGGCATGTTGAATCCCACAACGATATAATAGCGTGGCTGGCCGTGTAAGCATTGACATTTGACCTCCTGCACAGCTGGGGGGATGCCTGCTTCATAGCCACTGCCATTTTGCTTCGCTCCAGAACCTGGCTCTCCTACCTGCCCCTCCTCCTATCCGCTATACGATCCTGCCTGAATTTCAGAGTTACGAGTCCGGCTACGGGACGAGTAGCCAACCGATATATAAATATTATATATGTATATATATACGAAGGAAATAATATTATATTTGTTCACTTTTTTTCTTCGAGGAAGCACGAAGAGGAGATCCCAGTTGTTGTTTGTCCATCAATAGTACCGCATTGATAATAATATAAGATTCCCAATGCTGTAATACGCGCGATATGCAACCCCCCAAGTCGTTGTTGATGTTTTCTGCCAGTTTTTTTGGGGACTCGGTGCCGCATATTTATAGCAGGCGGCTAGACCCTGTTTTTTCTTCTTCTCAATCCATTGATACCGTATCTATTTATTATCCTTCTAATGGCTCAGATATGCTTATAATCCATGGACAGTCCATCCATATTGTTTCTCAGTGGGTCCATGTAGAGCGAAAATAATCGAGGCGAAATGTCATCCGAAATATTGCGCAACGAGGAGACGTTAGACGAAGCGCCGTGGTCCAAAAGTAGCGTGCCGTTACATTTCCTCGCCACAAGATGGGAAAACGTCCACGGCATTTTGATGAAAGTTAGTCTGGACGTTGTAACCCTTCCTAGTGGCGAGTTGGTGTAATTTGCAGATTTTGTACAACAGTGGCTCCTGTTAACACCTTCACGCAACCACATTCCCAGCCTAAAATATCATCATAAGTTTCCAGCCTTTGCCCCCGAGGTGCTGGGAATCCAATCGTATTGCCAACACACGTACACACTTTGCATTTCTGTTGTTGATTCTGTTGATTTTATCTCTGAGGTTTTTTTTTCCTACTTATTAATTTAATGATTGCCTTTAGGAAATCCGAAAAAAAAAATACTTTTGCAGCAGCAGGTTTTTTTTTTTGTCCGCTATAGTCCTTTTTAATTCTTTTTAGTACTATTCTGTTGGCTGCTACATTATATTGAGATATTTATATATTAGGGACCAAAAAGAACATATAAGCATTTGTTATTTCTCTTTCTCCCTCGTCATTGCCCTCGACCTACCAAAGTCTATCGATAACTCCCAGCCAATCTGCCCCCGAAGTCATAGTTAGGACCTATTCCATCTCCGCTTCCATTCCAAATGTTATGAAAGACATCATCGGCAGCTTTCCTTGCTGCTCAAAAAATAGTCGATGCAGACCTAAAAGCAAAATATTTTCCATAAATGAACAATCTGGGATCGTAACAGTCACAGTGACGATTCAGCTCTGTGGCTCTAAACATTTCTTCTTCTTTGTTGGTTTTATTTACTTTCATTCACCTTTTTTGGTTCCATTTGGCACGATTGTAGAGCAAACTGGTAATTTATCTATTGCCAAAATGGCGCCCATGGTTGCTATACTGTCACGTGTCTAAGGAAGGGTATGCTGATTGGAGAATTTGGCATAAGCACTGCAACAGCCATGTTTATTTGGCCAGTGAAATCTATCGGAAGTCATAGTAGAAATTAAACGTGGGAATTTACTGCAAAATTTCGAAAAGGAATAAGAGATGAAGGGGCCCCCTTTTTTTAGTCTTTTAAATTGAGTACTGTCGAGTGTGAAGTGAAGTGGCGTTTGAAAACGTGCGACATGAAGCCGTTTTTGTTGTTATTATTATATCATCGTAACTTCACAAATACTTGCCGATGCTGTCTTCTATTAATTAGTCCATTGATTCATTTGAATCCAATCATCGTCACCCCCGCCATGGCTGGGCCTTATTGCTTACGGAGCCCAAACTGTCGTTTTCTGGCCTCTGTTGCACATACTTTCCCCACCCGAATGCGAAGTGTAGTATATAACGAACGCGTTGTGTAATTTAATTTTTTTCGATCGTTAGAAACAAGTCACCTTGCCTAGTCAAAGCATTGAATATCTTTCCTATTAAGCCGAAAACGAACACGAGCCACTTCGCCATTTTGGATTCTTTGTTGTTGATTTTGT
Source organism: Ophyiulus pilosus (assembly GCA_033995625.1). Classification (NCBI taxonomy): domain Eukaryota; kingdom Metazoa; phylum Arthropoda; class Diplopoda; order Julida; family Julidae; genus Ophyiulus; species Ophyiulus pilosus. The sequence continues at coordinate 17,016 of JAUJYV010000546.1, read as the reverse complement.
GCGGTAGGGGGCCAGGGGCCTCAGTGGCAAATTGACCCAGCCCCTGGAACCAATCGCATCTGCCCTATCATATAGTATTGTTTTTTTTTTGTTGATTTCTGAAGGAATTATAAGTTTTCGATACGTTGATCGGACCCGACTATATTTATAGTTCATTTTTTTTTTTTGCAAATAGCCCCAATGAAGTTTTTTTAATTTGTTCTCCGTCTCTATCCTGCAGCGTGCTTTATTATTACCTATATTTTGTTTATAGAAATGTTAACTATGGCGTACGTGGTTTTTGAAAAAAAGAGGCTTTTTTAAGGTGGATTTCTTAATTGTTTGACCATATGCTCACCCAGCCTATATATATATTTTTTTTCTATCGTCAACATTTTTATTGCGCATTTTTTGTGTTGTTTTTAAGCTTATTTTGTAGGTCTGCTGTTAGGTTATTGCCAGATTCGAGTTTTTTTTTTCCATTTTTTATTTGTTTTCTTTTATATATATTTTGCCTCGCCTCGCATCCTCCAGGCACACATAGGACCTTTACAAAACGACCAAGGCTTTGTTAAAAATCAAGCTTAGAAGATAGATGCAAATTGAGCTTAAGAAGCTTACGTGGCACGCGTTTAACGTCTATGAGACAATGGCCGCCGTCCCCCCCATTGAAAAAAACCCAAACAAATGCAATCATTCTTATGTTCATGTATTGGCGAAACGGAGAGCAGCTTCATTTTGTGTAATTCGTAATGATGTTGATTTATGTTTTTGTTTTTATTAGTTTTTTAAGCCTATTTCGTGCGCGCTGCTTCTTTACGTAATAAGAAAAAATACAAAAGAAAACCAAACCAGAGTGGGTTTCGTTTTCTTGTGCATTTTCTTTTAAAACGTTTAGGTGTAGTCTCAAGCTAATACCAAATTTTATTTGGGTTTTATGACGCATTTGGTGGTCCCCCTCGTGGCTATAAAAAAAAAAGGTCCGTCAAGAATCGCATGATTAAGCTGCGTCAATGGTTTTTTTTCTGTAAATTTCCTACAGCATTTGCAAAATGTATATTGTGTAGTTTTTGGTGTATTTATACAATTTGAGTTTAAATGTATTGGAGTGGATGTAATCCCAGCTCCCCAAAATTATACAAAATATCATGCAAGTACAATTCAGTTTGGGAAGTTTTTTAAAGTTACTGTTTTCATAAATGCAACACTAGATGTTTACAGAAAAGAAGGTTGATCGCTCGCATATGATTCGTTAATCTACAATTCTCCACTTTTACTTTCTTACAAATTTTAATTCTTGTATAACATCACTGGTCAATGTACTTTTTTTTTCCTTTCATTTATGTTATAGGTTAAGCTTTTTTTTATCTTTATTTTGCCATTTAGTCGGCTTTTTGTGTAAAGTTTCAGTTTAAATTTGGTTGAACTACAAAACGAAATTTTAAATAGTTTTCTCAGCTTTTTCATCGCGCTTTTGACATTGATATTGTGCCAAGTGGCAATAAGTTGCAGTTTATAATTTATCAGTTTCACACAGCACGAGGCAGTAGAAAGTTTTTTTTTTTTTGTTTGCTTTATTTGTTTTAATTGATCTCTATAGCACTCGAGCCTTTTTCTTTTCCACCTCAATTCCTCTGAATTAAGTTTGATGTTTATTATTTATTACTTAAGACTCACTGCGGTTGAATTAGGAATGCTCAACATTATTTTATAAAAGGCAATTCGACCAAAATCCTTGACAGTTAAAAAAGGATATCTTGTGAAATTAAACACGTGTTGAACTTTATCGTTATACATTTTTTAAGTTTTAGTATTTGAAATAAAATAGTGTTATTCATTACCTACTGCTAAATGCTCATCATTTCTTATTCCATAGGATTTCATGAATGTGCCTGGAAAAACGATAAGAATGTCAGGGAAATTCTAGGAAAGACTTCAGTTGCGATGAAGCAAGATATGCTTTATGACTCATCTTAGCTGTATTAAATATAAGGGACACTATGTCAAGCATTTATCGCCGAAATTCAGAACGGTTTTATGCCTGCTAGATTAACTTCATAATCTATATGTAATTTGTTTTAGTGTTTGTCCTTATGCTCATTGCGAAGCTTAAGATGGCACTCAAAGCCCATTCCAGGGAACATCACGTGAAATAAGGGACATAAATCAATGTTTATGCAGAATGTAGCATCGTTATTATTAAGTCGTAACGTTTATAGTGCATCTGGCAAATTTCTGTTTTCCGACAAGTATTAGTTTTTTTGGCACATTGTCATCAAGCTTTAGAGTATCAGCAAAATATATTTTTTAAATCTGAAGCCAAATGTTGATTTGGATGCTGAATCAAATCTAAATTTTGTAATGAAAATACTGCAGGATTTCCTCCATTAATTCAGATTTTGATCATTTTCAGCGTTAACATTTCTGTTACCATTTTATCCGCAGTGAGTCAATTTTATTTCATTTTTTTTTTGTTTTATTTAATTATTTTACCTACTTTGTCACCCTCAAAGCACCTACAATCATTTGGCTATCCCAAATATTAGTTTTACATGGCCAGTTGCATGGTCGTCGATTAAATACAGGGTATTTTATGCTTGCGTACCATTAGGTTGATGAGCCTCTTTTATCACGATAGAAACTCTAAACTACATCGTGTAATGATAATAAATTTCGATTTGGTGTTTACTGTGAAACGCAATATTTGATGTTTTTCAACTTTGGTTGGAACTGTAGGGCTTTTGAACGCCAAACATGCAGATCCTAAGTAAGCATAGATATTTCTTTATAGACGAAACCCTGCTGTAATTCAATATACCATTCTGAAGTAATAATTTATTCTAGTTTTATTTGCCTATAACATTTAATAGTGGACTGTGCAACTGGTCTCTTGAAATCGCAAATACAATTCAATGCATGTTCATCGCGGTGAAGTGGTGACTTTACCGCCATCTTTGCATCATTAGTATAATTATTTATGATTGTTATGGAAACCCCATTGAAATCATACGCCGTATTCATGGATGCTAACATCGCATTTCGACCACGATTGAGCCCATTTTGAATACTCTGTTGTTGAGCTTAATTGAAAAGCAATTTTTGCATTCTTAAGACAATTTTGATATTTCTTAGAGGATTAAGCCTACTACCCCTCTCCATTTCTTGCTCGAAATCTTGCTCAAGTGTTATCAATATTCGTTAATCATTTGGTTTTGTTTTTCCTTCTATAATTTATTCTTTTAAAAAGTTTTCTTTTAGAATTTTCAATAAAAAAGGGCATGTTGTGATGTCACGCGCGCGTTGCACCCTGGGACGTTGTCGTCACGCGCGCACTGTACACTGGGTTGACGTTATGACGTCACGAAAGCGGTGCACTTCGGGACGGTGACGTCACAGTGTTTCATTACCCTTGTTTACTTCTGTTCAAATGGCAACCGGCCTCAAATTTACGTCCAGGATTTGATTTTGGTGCAGTCTTTTGCTGTTTGTTTCGCCTTTATCTTAAGGTATTTAGACTTTAGCCGTCCATGGCATTAATCTGTAATTGAATGTAAGCTTTGCATTTTTTTTATTTGAATTTTGAGAGCAATGATTTTTCAAAGGTCATTGCGACTCATGATTTCGTCCAAAAGTTATTTTTTCTGAATTGTTTCGGCAAGATTTGGAGTTGTCATTTTCCAAATATGGTAAAGAGGCTCTCATTTCCCTCCACTGTTGTAACATTGTATTATTCTATATAGTCATGTTGAAGCCATTGATAATCACAATCTTCCAATCGATTGTACTTGATATTGTTGACTTTTTGCTGTCTATACCGGAGTTGATGACTAAATTTCTATATTAGGTGTTTACGATGCATTACAAAATAGGCAGCGAAATAATGAGTCTATAAAAAGGTAATTTCAAAGCACTTTGTATACTATAAAAACCGGGACGGGAGCATATTTATTGGTTCGCAAACGATATGGCTTATAAATTGATTATATTAGGCGTAGATAGGTGTGTACTTTTTTTGTGCGATTTACCAGGTTGGTATCCGAACAGATGTTGGAGTCAAATGTAATTGTACCTAAAGTGTCGGTCTGTGTCAGAAGCATACTATATAGGTGACGTGTGAAGCATGCGTCATGCTAGTCTTTCTTTCAAGGGATTGTACAGTGTGTGTTAACTATTAGGATCTTGATAAGAAATATGAACAATGAAACCCCATTTAAAGTAACCCGAAGTTGATTACGATGGTCTTGAAACCTAACTTATTAGGTGACACGTGCAAAAATGTGTTTTGAGGAAAACTTGCAATCATTTAAAACCTATGCTGAAAAGTTTTAAGGGAGAAGTTGCAAGATGGCGTCCCATTGTGGAGTAAAATACTGTGCATTCCTTTGATATTTAATCAGTGTGGTTGGGAAACCACATCCGTAAATTGATTAGTGGCAGAAATTTCAACTGCTTGATTTTTTAGTGCACACTATTAAGGAATGTATTGCAAATCTCCAATTTGGATATTGAGGATATTATCTAATGCACGAATGAAGGCTATGTACAAAGTGAACTGCAAACTCGAGATTGGTATTTATCTGATAGATGTAGGCATCCGTATTGGTGTACATAATCGTATCACACATGTAGATTGGTAACGCACTTGAGATTCTATAGGTTGGAAATGGCAAGATACTTTTCGTACTTAATTGTGTTTGTGTAAATTAGGCTAATGGCGGATTAGTAATACTCGGTTATTGCAATTAACGTTAATTATTTGTCCGTTTTTAAAATACGGCTCGATACCGTTTTCTAGTTAGTTAAGGACGGTTTTTGTAGGGTTGGACGCCACGCGTATTTCTATTGGGTGAATACAAGCATAGCACTATCAGCAATTCACTCAGTACTGAGACAGTGTGTCCGACTTGCAGGGTAGAATAGTTTTCTGATGGAAGTGTGAAGAATTTTTCAATGTTGTTTTCGTGGCAAGGCTTTGTACAGGTATTGACAAGTATCGACCAAAGTTAATTATAATTCCTTATATCTAGATCTAGAAAGAAATGATATGCAACTTGTTTCATTGGTGACCTCTGTATGCGCTAAAGTATTTGTCGATGATGTTGATGATAATGATGATGATCAGTTAGGTTATCTGGCTCCTTTGTATGAAAAATGCATGGGATATGTCGAATTCAAGATCACACCTGTTAGCAGAAGCCCTGGTTATGTCTCGTTAGTACTTTTGATTAATATTGGCGTACGTTTTTTCAGTATCTTCTAGATACCATTTTGCCAATGCTTGATATTTCTTTTGAGTTTTGGATTTAAGGATCTAAAATTTTTGACAAATCTGAGGAATGGAAATAAGCAAAGTTGTCAAAGACAAAATTTGTCTTTAGAGACCAAGTTTAAAGATAAGATTTGAAAAGTATGATAGTAAGATCAAAGGGAATAAAATGAGACAGAATTAGGGTTTGGCGAATGACGTAGTGTGTAGTTTTAAATGCAGGGTGAGGAATTTTAGACCAAACGAGTGGATCAAGTTGAGAATTCTATAAGTTTTCAAAGGCTGAAAAAGAAACGCAGGTGTTTCGTATAACAATGATGGGAATGATGCAAGGAGAAATGGCTGTTTCTTGAACCATACATGTCGTTTGTTGATCGCTTTTAGGTTGTTATTCCTTAATAGCAACTACCTTGTTTTTACGAGGGATCCTAAACCCGGCATATGTAAGTTGTTTGAAATATCACCAGTGGCTTCTTTTAGAAATAATACATGTATGGGATTAAACATGTTCTCTTACGTAGATTTATTTTTTTCATCATTGCTTGGAAGGTTTGGAAATTGCTTAAAGTTTCCCCCGTTTATTTTTTGAAATAAAAAAAAAAGAAGAAAAATGCGTAAAAAAATTGACATACGTGTAATATTTCTAATAAGAAATTACTCGGAATTTGAACATTGTAAGAATAGGGTTTAGAACCTCATTTAAGGGCCCGGCGAAGCCTTCATTTGGTATTTATCATTAGAAGCTGCCGGATCGGTGCTCCGTGAATTCATAATGTTATTTCGCACAATTAAGGGAACGTGTTGTGGTAATGCAGTGCTTTTTTATATAACTTCTAAATCTCGATAGTGTTTCGTGACTCACTTTTCTCTATTCTGTTTGTATAATGTCTCTTTTTCATCTTTGAAAGTGGGGCTCTGGTTATGGCGCCACAAATGTTTCCCCCATGTTTTTGCTCACGTTGTTGGAGTTGAAAACGTTAATTAGATAAAAAAAATCATTAAAAAATAACGGCATAGTCCATTCCTAAAATGTGTTGTGGGTCCCAAATAATCTATGTGGGCCTTTCCTGCTTCCTCTTTTAACCCTTCCCTTACATTATTCTCTACTAACCCACCCTTCTCCCCTCCCTACAATTCCATTCCCTTTTTGTATTTGACGATAATGTATACATATTGCTACCTCTTAGGATACTGACGATTTAGGATGGCGATTCATGTGACCTACGATATGAAACGATGCAATAGTTGTTTATTAATCCATTGGCGTGTGTATTACATAGTTATTGGTATAAATATGCAAGAATTTTCCTTCTGATTTAGTTGTGGAAGGGAAACGTTTTGTTATTTATTAAAGCGATTACATGCTAGATCTAACTGCACTTAGAAAACCTTCTTAGACGGGATAAAACTGAACTCCAAATTTAGGGTTCTTGATTTTGGACAGGCCAAGTAGCTGAAAGGGATATTTTGGACATTTGCTCATAATATAGTTCTTTTTCCAATTTTTTCAAAACATGTTTAGAAATGTTCAAAAATTATAAAAATAGAATTAGAATTCAAATGTTTTCCAAGACATATCTGTTCTCACAGACTAATATTTGTGGTTTAACAATGTAAAAATTCATCTTTAGGCTATAATTTTCAAGGTACATGTACTCGTTAACGTTGTTAGGGGCGTTTGAATAGATTACATCTACAATTTAATCCCTTGTTGTTAAATTATTCGGAGGTTTTTCTGATGCGGTTTAGGTAATGCTTTATGCTCCTGCTATAATATCACCAGTAAGGAATGTTCGGTGCCCTTAAAGTTTCACGAAAATGTCGATTATTTACTGTTGAAATACATGCACATCGAACTTCGTCACCGTTTACGTTGAGATTCAGCTATGAAATCGCCGCCTGCATTTTGTAATGACACGAGTTTTAACCCGAGGTCAGGGCGCTTATTGTGCAACTTAAGCTACAGTAGGATTACGTGGTTAAAAGTAGGCAATCTCGCATTGCACCGCTGCTAGCAGTGATTGCCTGACATCAAGGGGCAGCCTCAATTTACTAAATTTTGCTTGTACTTACTAGCACATAATTCTCAAATTTAAAATAATAGATTTACCGACTTATTATTAAAATATTAATAGATTAATTTATGAGTTTTTTAGGTTTTCAAATATTTGGAAAACTTGAATTTCGTTTTTGATATTGCACCATAAACAAAAATATTTGGATACCTAAATTTTTGATATTAATTCTATAATCTACACCAAGGATTTACATCCCATATACCAATCAATTTCATTTGTTCATTTATTCATAAGTTTTGTCAAGTTTTTTTTACAATATATGCCCAAAGTATGCGTGTTTGCTAAATAATAGTATTCGGCCATACTCTTATGTAATCCGTGCTTTTACTGAAGAAAGTTGCACAAATTTGGTATTGTTATCAATGTGTGAGTGCTCGACCTCGATCATTACAAAATTTCGGGTTGGGTTGCTTGATTTCTTGTTCGTTATTATCTCCTTTTTTCTATTTCATGTTGGTTAAGTTTCACACAATCTCATATTTTTTTTTTCTCCCAGGCTGTCTGTGATCGTTTTCAAAAACTTTAGCCTATTTATTATATCTTGGTGGCTCATATTGTGGAGCTAGAGATGCATACTATACTGTGGAATATGTCTATTTTTCTGCTCTGTAATTTCTACTCAATAGTAGGCTTTTCCTACCTGTTTCCTATATATGGCTCTATGTGCTACATTCCTAACACATACGGTCTAACTATTCTTACTATTAAATGTAATATGCTGACTCGTGTATTGCTCGCTCTACTATTTACTACTTATCACGTTCCCAAAAAACAAAAAGTATCGAAAACGATGTGTATTTTCGTTGACTTCAAAGTGCTATATCCATCATTCTCACAGCCGAAACTTGATTCCCATCAAAAGTTGGTGACATTTCATGCTTGGGCAATTCGTGACGATGATCATGGAAGATCACGTCTTAATTTGTCCAATTTGAATCTCTAGAGATCGATAACTTCCTTTACTTTGATTTCCATGAGCTCTTTTTTCCTTCCCAAGGAACTTTTTCGAAGTATTTTCCAAGTTTTAATACAACCTGAAAATGAAACATGTTTTAAAACTGGTTTCCAACGATTAAGATTTGAATGTAAGCCTGATGTATTTTATGACAATATATAATTGTGTTTTATTAGAATACATCGATGCTAAGAAAGCTTCAAGTTTAAATTCTGTAAGCACCTTCATGGTAGACAAATGCTGAAGTTTCTGGTTGTGTAAGAAAAAGTTTCAAACTTTACAAAAATTATTCGGTTGTTTTCATAACTCGATCTTCCGCTATTTGTTAGTTTCTAACAAAATTCATCGTTGATCGTATTAGAAGTCCTGTTTATCAGAATCTCAACGAGTTCAATTTTGCATTCATTCTAAGATTGAAAAGCAAAAAAATAAAAAAATAAAAAAAATAAAAATATTTGTAAACTTCCCAGAAACTCGTTAATTATCAATAACCCGCATTGGTTGCTGTCGAATTTGCCAACCTGTTAAGTTATACACTGTGTACTTATATACTCTACAAACCTATATCTTAGTGCTCAAAAAACTTGCGTGTTTCCCCATATAAATATTTATATAATTGCCTTAAACCAACCTTATATATCTATATAATAATCCCCACAAAAACGACAAAAAAAAATATTGAAAAAATCTTAGTTGCGATATGAATATATTATATATAAATGCATATATATAGGAACCGATTTTGTGACTAAATTTTTTGTGAAATTTTTGTATTTCGTGAATGTTTGTTAAATGAACTCCATTAAATTACTTTATTCTTGCCTTTCTATTGAAAATGATGTATTGGAGAAACACGTTATTAATTACAAAATAAGCGCGCATTTTTGAAATAACAACAAAAAAACAATAATGAATCATCGTCATGACCATCAGATTTGTTTTATTTTCTTATCTTAGGGGATGTTAATCGAAATAATTTTTCTCCTACCTGTTACATAATACTAGCTTAAAAGAATACAATGTTTCATCGATATGTACCCACAATCGATGTGGTCCCACAATCAGAAAAGGTTAGTTTAACTAATCAGTGTGTAGTGCAACTCACTATAACCTAAATAGATTCCAACATTACTTTTGTTACAGTATGTAACATGAATGGAAATTAAGGGTTGTTACTTTTAAGTCCTGAACATATTTTAAACAATATATAACGCAATTAATTCATTAAGAGGGTGATTAAAAATTGTGAGATAGATTGACAATCGGTATAAGGTTTCTCTACATTTTCTATCTCAACACCCAAATTTAGATTCCAAATTGCTTTACCATTTAATCAATTTGGAATACAGGGAAATGAGAAATTTTACAGAAACTTACAAGTAATAACCCTTCATTATGAAGTACAGGGATTTTCATTACAACTATCAATAGCAACACACAAATTCTATTCATCCCAAATTTGGATAGAATTTACATAATTTAAATCAGTTTTAAACTAGGATAAATTCCATTTCGTGATCCTGTGAAAATTGAAAAGTATTCGTTTATTAGGCTCAGTTTCAGGTTTGCTAAGATTTAAAGTAAATTGTTTTAATATTCTCAGGATATTTTATCGTTTAATAGATACAAAAAACTACACACAAATAAGGTTATACGACGGAATTCTTAGTTTGTCACTGAAATTGTGCACATTTTCTCCCCTTTTATTGTATTTCAGAAAACAGGGTTGGTTAATGATTCTATGTAGTTGACCAGTGTTAGTTCGTGGTGCCGTGAACGCTATTTTTTCTAGATTTAAAATAAACTTCGACTGTTGACGATTGGGTTCCACAATCTCCATACGATTATTCAGATTGGGAATAGAATTCTTAAAAGCGACATGAGGAGAATCAGATGAAAAACAACTGATATATGACGCTATTTTAATTCATTATAATATATAAATATATATACAGTTTTGAGTCTTTATAAGTAATGCTTGTGTCGGTGTGAATTGAATCGATCCGTGCAGTGCTGTGTGCCAATGTATGCAATATTCCATTTATTATTACTATAGTATATTCCCTATAATTGAGAAGCCATAAATTTCACGGTTTTGTATTTATAAATACATATATAAGGAGTATTTTATTTCTTATGCTTTGGGTATGGACTTGTCACCTATCTTGTAACACTACTTCATATGCTGAACGATAGTCAAGTCAATTCTCAGAATTCCCCATCTTAAACTTTCCTGTATTTTCTCTCGTCATTGCACCATTAATGAAATAGAAGCTGTTAGTGGGGGACAGTTACTACAAATCCCTCTTCCCCCTCAGTTAGTCAAAGACGTCAATTGACGTCAAGCTGTTTTAGGTCAGTCAATTTCAACACGTGGCCTCTTAGTGAATTTTAAGTTTAAGCTACAACAAAATAAATGTTGTCATTAAATTTAATGACTTTGTTTTTGTTGTTTGTGGTATCTTCTTGTAGCTAAGGGAATTTATCCATTTTCACGAATATTTCGTCAAATGAAGTACATTTCTTAAAGTTCTTGTAAAAATTGCTTCATGGCCTTTGCAAGAGTTTGCTATTTACAGTCTACAGAATTTGGTTTGACTTTCCCCGATTTTTCATGGACAATTAATTATACATGTAAAAACAGTAAATTTTGATAAAGTAAGATTCATTTGATCGACTTGGAGCGTTGATGAAAACTAAAATAACACCATGCTCATTGATGAAATGATCTGGAATGATATTCAACGTAAGAGATTATTTCCTGCTTGCATGTGTTCTTCCCGTCCAAATATTTTTGGGTTTTTTCATTATTGCTCGATATTAACATTTAAAAATGTTTCTTATTGATACTTTATGCCTCACACGTGTGTCAGGTAGAGTTACAGTTGCACTGTATTTATGTATGGTTGCTCTAACTTCTATGATATAGAATGTAAGATTTTTCTTTAAAAGGACCAGAGATTTTATGCATCAGCAGGGAGACTTTTAAGCGATTTGATTTTAATTTTATTCTTTTTTAATATTAGTTTGTCGGTCAGGGTTTCTCCTGACATCAAAAGACGTCTTTTTTTGGTTGCCTGCCATTCGTGACACCATCCAATTTCTTTGTAATGTTTATAATTTGTTTTAGTTCAAATTTTAACTATGATTTTATTATTATGTAGGTATGGTGATTTATGTTATTTTTTAATATTATTTACAACTTAGTTTAATCGGATATTTTGATACGTTTGGTGCATTCGAAAATTCGGACACTTCAGATTAACCACCGATTAGATATTGCTAAACGGTGGTGACCTCTGACCTCATCACAGCCTATGAATTACCCTAGATCCAGTTTTAAATAAAATAGTCATTCAATGTGAACGACATCAAATTAGGCAGAAATATGGCTCTCACTTAAACACAAGTTTAGTTTAAGTAAAGACTTTTGTTGCATATGATGACTAAACTAAATAGGCTGTATTGTGTGTCAAAATTAACCTATGTTAAGTTTTTTTTATAATTTTCATTCTTTGATGTTCGTATTTAATTTGTTGTTAGTGAGTAGTGTTTTTCGTTATGAGTTTTTTTTATATTTAGCTTTTTTTTTTACACTGTTTTGTTTATTTTTCATTTTTGTACCATTCCTAATTTTAATTCGCGTATTCGGAATCTTAGGGATATAAAGGCAAATTTACGCCTTTTGATGGCTTTACTTAGTCACTTTTACCATCATTTTTATATAAGTTACACTTTTACCCGTGGATCCTCCCCCACACTAATCTTCCAAAACATCCATACGCAATGGTTGTCATGATTTACAAGCACCTGAACTGGTTGCCAATACACAAAAACGAAATACCTGCATTTGGGAAATTACTATTTTCAGCTTTTGTACCTGCCGAATTGGACACGTGAAAATGACTTTTTTTTTTTTTTTTTTTTTGTGGAAAAAAGAAATTCCAAACCGCGTTTAATGCTTTGCAAATTTTGGATTACGTGGTGCTTCAAACACGTTTAACCCTCGTATGTAGCATGTTACATTTTCCAATTGTTATTAACAATTCAGAGGGAATTTGTTTTTTGTCGCATCTCGTACAATGTAGTGGTTTTTTTGCAAGTCTGATATTGATCTCATAATATATGCCAAATAAAACTTGAGATTTCAAAGCCAAATTCAACATTAGATTTCACAGGCCCTGTTAAACATTTCTCGGGCTATGTATTTTATATTTTATTAAACTTATTCATTGTTAAGCCTTACCTTCAAATATGGTTTTATCAGATTTGGTTGACGAGTAAATTCAAATTATAAATTATTTCAGTCGTAATTTTCTGGTGAAGTAAGGTTTGATATAGATTCTATTTTCAGACGAAGTGCTTCCTATGGCCTTGCTTAAATAAATTAATCGTTAATGCAATAATGTTGGTAGCTAGACCATCTTTAAAGCGTGTTTTCGCAATTTTTGATTTAAAAAAAAAAATTAATTGCCTGCCATGACACACGGACCAGGAATTTGTTATCGCGATTTTTGCGTCAGCTGCATATTGTTTATTTATCATTGGATTAATTACCTTGATCATTAAATTTGTTGTGCGGAATTGAGTACCAACTAAGTAGTACTAACAAGTACCAACTAAGTTTGGTCAATTATTTTTTTTTGGATCTTCCTTATTTTGAATTGGAGACTTTAAGAAGTAATGCATGCAGGGTAGCTTTGGTCTCATTTAAACAGGGTATTGAGATGTTTCTAGAAAAATGTCGTTTGAAGTCATTTGGCTTAGAAAAATAGCTGCAGTCAGGAAATAGATTTCAACCCTTTTGAAAACCGATTTGCCTAAATTCTAATCAAATCGGATGAAATGAGATCTCCGATTTCAACTAGGTTGAAATCCATTCCATGACTACAACAATTGATTACTTTTCACGAAAAAATTGTCCGTCATTTTTATGAACTTTGGCATCCGTGCCCATTCTCTGATTGGATTTATCATATCAAGGTGCGATTAATTAGTTTTGTGAATCTTTCACCACTCAGAATCAAAAACTGGTTCTAGGTCATCCCATATGTACATGCTTTCCTGCTAGTATTTCAGGTATAATTTTAGATGTTTGTGCTCAAATTTTCATTTTCATCAAAGTCAATTTGGATAGCACGTATATAACATTTTTAAATTTCGCGCACGCTGCAAAACCTGAACTTGCACCCATTTTTTGAATGTTTTCTCAGCAATATTCACCCGTTTCGGTGTTGCTCAACTTCGTTTTTTTCGTGTTATTTGCTATGAAAGTGTGCTTAAACGTGGACAGTTTTTTGCAAATTGTGACTTTCTGTGAAAGTTCAGCTCCACCAAACATTGTATATTTCCAGTTTTGATCGAATCTCACGAAATTTCTCGCACTTCTTCGGTGAATGTGAAATGAAAACAAATATTCCTGTTCACAGCGCTGCGAATTTTTTGCCGTTTCTGAAGATCCCAACCACGTTTTATATAGCGAAAGACGCCGGCGTGCGTCACGAGTATACCACTATTTTTTCCTATAGGCGTTTTTTAATTGTTGCTTATTTCCATGCAAATCCAAAGGCTTTGTGTATTTTGTAAGTGTTGTTATTGAATACAATGCTGTTTGGCAGTGTACCTTAAATGTGAACTTTTCAAATGCGTTTCTCGGCGTTATCCATTAGCTGGGAAAGTTTGAAGTGACCCCTATAGCGTCGCAAAATTGAAAATTGTGTATGGTTTTATGAAGTAGGCCTTACATGCATGAAGGTTTTTCTTTTTTCACTTATCATTTCTTCCTCAAGTACCATTCATTGAAGTGCAGTGATAAAGGCTAAATTGAATAAACCCACTTGTGGATTTTAATTTCCAGAAATGACAAATTTTAAATATGGGGGTACTTCTTAAGCTCTTTGGAAAGCTAATATTTCCCAATACTTAAGGTGGTGATTCGTTTTTTCCCATACATGGTGTTCCAGAATATATTCGTGAATCTTTGGAACATTTTGTACAAGCTGGGCTCCCACAACACTTTCTTTTGTATAAAATTCCTTGCCCACAATGTTAGTGGTTTATGAGATGCTGTTGAAAGCAAACCTTATAGGGATTTCTGTTGAAAGATTGAAAATATGCAATAAAACTCGAAATTTTTGGGAGCCCTACAAACTCTTATCCGAATTTTGGGTATTCAATCGAGCCAGATAAACCTTTTTTTTTCTTTCTGACCAAATAATTTGGAAAAGCCAGTTTTACTAATTGGGCCTTATCATATGAGTATTTTTTATTCTCTTTTGCAATCGCTCTATTCTGTCCAGGATGTTTGAGAGGTGTTTCCTTATTTTGTAATGGCGATTTGTCCTCATATTCCTAGTCATATTACCTTTCTCCATGCAGGTATTTTGGTAATGGATAGTACCGTAGTTATTGTGAAATGCACTTTTTCTCTACTTCTCATAATCACTTTTTATCACATTATTTGCAACTTATTTTAAATTATTCGCCAATTTGCAAGCCTGTTGTTTTTTCTGTTTGTTTGCCATGCGTAATACGAAATAATCGCAAAACTTCGCTCTGTGCTTGCATAATAATTGAACTACATGTCGGTTTTTTGATTTTCAATTTCATAACTAGTTTTGGGGGAAGGAGGAGAGAACTTTTCAACGTTTTCTAAACTAATAATTGGCCTTTTCTGACCCCATGATTTACCCCCTCTCATGCGTCCTCCTCAGACCAAATTGAAAAGGGTTAAAGGTGAAGTAAGCAAGCCATCCAGAATTTCCAATTTTTGTTCGTTTGATCAGTTTTAAAGAGAATTAATTTATGAATGCTTCAAGATAAAAGGCAAAGATTTTACTGTCTTTCATATCAGTTTGTTACAGAGTGTATTATGATGGTATTCAATAAAGTATTTTTGTTTGCCTGAAACGTAACACTTAACTTTGTTTGTATTTTAAATGTACTCTTTTATGAAGGTATTGTCGGTTATGCAGGTCATAGTTAACTATTTTTCAACCATTATATTCTGTTACAACTCAAAAACAAGTAAAAAATTCAGGAGTTTCACATGTAATCTTTAAAATTTCACAAAAGTACCAAAATTATGTTACTCATCTTTTGGTTTATGCGTTTTGGGTTTATATATGTCGGGGTTTAAGAGTAAAACAAGAGGATAACCTTGTTAAGAAATCTAAACTTATTTCTAGAGCAGGAATACTGAAATGCATTCCACAGCAAGGTTATTTCTGAAATACAAGCTTACTGAATGAACTTCACAAATTTAAAAAAAAATAGTTGACTTATTTTTTGTAGGTGTTAATGTCTTTCAAAACAACCAAAAATGTTTGCCAAAGTTGTTGTGAAACATTTAATTACATATATTTTCAGCTATTTCCCTGAATTTAAAATATAATCTGAAAGTACATTTTTTCTCCAAGTAGTTTTTCTATAAACTTTTAAATGGTGAAACATGCATTTTATAAAAATTCATTACACTTATCACGATTCCGTGAAAAATCATAAATCAGTGAATTAAACCAGTTTCGGTAAGACCAGTTTAGCATTACAAAACGATTTTATTAAAATCATTAGTAACATTTGATTAACACATTCACATTTAAATTTATCTGAACAGATCCGGCACCCATTTTGAATGCACAAGTCAGTGGATTAAGCCTATCGTTAATTAGTCCATACACCAATTAGCGGAAATTTATGGTGATAAAAAATAGGCATTGATAAGCTCAGCAAATTGGATGTAAGTACTTCTATTGAATTTTATTAACTTTTTGGGAAAAGCATATAAATATGCTAATGAAGTGTTGAGCTATTAAAATGCCTTTGTTGCTTACTCCTTCGAAAGAGAAATGATTATGCTAAATTGAGTTTTAATATACGTTCACGGTAACGATTTATCGGCCAACTCCGAATTTGCATTAATTAATGTTTTACGGTGTTTGTTTTATGTAAAACTAGGGTTTCGTTCGACATTACACTGCAGGCTATTTTGCCTCTCCCACATCCCATTGGGCATGACTACTGGGTAATGCACTTTATTGACATTTAATGGGTTTCTACGAAAATTGCCACTATGTTCATCTTGATAGTATCTAGCTTAGGTTCAAAATAAGAGACGCTGGCTTAATAAACCTAGAACAATGACGTAAATAAAACTACATATAGCAAACAATGGGTGGTGCACCAAATTGACTTCCTGTGCATTTTCATAAGAAAAACGCCATATGGACATACAGTAACTTGCAAGAATTGTGGCTTAATAGTTGTTGATTAAGGCATTGTGCTAAATTAACAGTCGTATCTAATAGATAATATGGAGTTTGAAAACAATAAGTTAAAATGATGAAATAGAATTTATTGATTCATATGCTGATTATACACGAGTTAACAGAATTTTAAATTTAACAGCTGAAAAAATATTTTTTTGTAATCTTCTTTAAAGTTAAAATTAAGCTTTTAATGAAAAAAAAAGAGCTTCATAAAGGTGTTAGTTAACGTTTATTACAAAACATCGGAATGGTAAAGACTTTACAGCACTGCATTGATAACATGAATTTTGAAAACAATAGGTTAAATGATGAAATCGAATTTATTGATTCACATTCTGATTCTGCGAGATTAGTGCTAAATTTGAAAGGTGATTTACTCATGTTTTTGTTGTTAACAATACAGTGGATTCCGCTTTATCTGGACACCGGTTAATCTGGGCAGCCATTTATTAGGGCCAAATTGTCAAGAAC